>ML426174.1:716-14302 GCA_005239525.1 Nicotiana knightiana
TAGGATTCATCATCTAGAAAAGAATTTCATTGATCCCATTCCAGTGAAGATCCATAACTAACCAGCTTAATGTGCCCATGTCGAAGAAGAAGCAGACGGAAAGCCTTGGTTTCATGACATCAAGGAATATTTGGCAAAAAGAGAATACCCAGAGCTTGCAAATTATACTCAGAAACGCACTCTCCGGAGATTGTCCAACAACTTCTTTTACATAGGAGGACTCCCGATTTGGGACTATTAAGATGTGTCGACGCAAAGGAAGCATCCAAGCTACTAGAAGAGATCCATGTTGGGACCTGTGGTCCGCATATGAATGGTTTCGTCTTGGCTAAGAAGATACTTCGAGCCGGTTATTTTTGGATGATCATGGAAATGGATGCATCCAGTATGTCCGGAAATGCCACCACTGTCAGATACATGCAGGCATGATAAAGGTACCTCCAAATGAGCTTAATGCCACAAGATCACCGTGGTCGTTCGCTGCTTGGGGAATGGACGTCATTGGACCAATCGAGCCTACCGCCTCCAACGGACACAGGTTCATCTTCGTAGCGATCGATTATTTCACCAAATGGGTTGAAGCAGCATCCTATAAAGCAGTGACTAAGAAAGTCGTGTTTGACTTTGTCCGCGACCGTATTGTTTGTCAATTCATAGTTTCAGAGTCAATCATCACTGACAATGGTTCCAATCTCAATAGTGACCTGATGAAAGATCAGACACAAGAATTCCACAGCCTACAGACCTCAGATGAAAGGAGTTGTAGAAGCCGCCAACAAGAACATCAAGAAGATACTAAGGAAGGTGATAGAAAAGCACAAATAGTGGCACGAGAAGTTATCATTTTCCCTATTGGGATATCGCACCACGGTCCACACATAAACCGGGGCAACTTCTTACATGTTGGTTTATGGTACAGAAGTCATTCCTGCTGAAGTTGAGATTCCATCCTTAAGGATCATACAGGAAGCTGAGCTCAGCTATGCAGAGTGGGTGAAAAGCCGTTATGAACAACTATCCATCATAGACGGAAAGAGAATGAATGTAGTATGTCACGGTCAACTGTATCAGAATAGAATGTCCAGAGCCTTCAACAAAAGAGTCAAGCCGAGATCGTTCGCACCAGGGCAACTGGTGTTAAAGAAGATTTTTCCACATCAAGATGAAGCCAAAGGGAAGTTCTCTCCTAACTGGAAAGGCCCATACATGGTTCACCGAGTACTGACAGGAGGAGCGCTTATACTCGCAGAAATGGACAGAGAAGTCTGGCCAAAGCCAATCAATTCAGATGCAGTCAAGCATTACTATGTGTAATCTTTATGCTTTCTCAATGATGTAAATTGAACTACGCCTGACCTGATTCCCGTTTAAGAGGGGATACGTAGGCAGCCCTATAGGTTCGGTCACAATTTAATAAAAAATTCATTTTCCTCGCAATTGGAAAGTGGGGAAGAATTTTGAGGAGGAACCTCAAAATTCCGAAGCAGGTTCAGCCAATCGCCGCAAGCAGCAGTCAGAAACATCAGCCCATCAAACTGGGGCGGAATTTTGAGGGGAACCCTCAAAATTCTGAAGCAGGAGAGGTTGCAATGCCTTGAACCGTGTCACGGTCTTCGGTATATCTAAAACTATTTAAAATCATATATTCATACTATATTTGTTTTTACACAAATCATGCATATCTACTTTTGGAAACAACTTGTTTAGCGAACACTACCCCAATGATACAAGCAGTATCATCAGATCAAGCCGAACAAGTCAAGCAAAGCCAGCGAGAATACAAACTAACCTTCCCCCTTACAGAACTCACGATTTTTCTTTGGATGCAGGCACAAAAATTGCAAAAGCCCCGCCCAAAGGACATATATTGTTCAAAGACACGATTTTCAAACCCGTCGCACCCGCCGACATCTATTATCAACACAAACGATGTTTCACAATCACAATGCTCCCAATGATCACAACACTGCAATCTATTATCAGCTAAGAATTTCCCTTGTCATTTATTTAATTCTTTGCATAAAGTTACCTTTCTGCCTTCCGAGACTAAGCACTGTCTCCATCTGCATTTGCATCTTTGCATAAGTCTACCTTTTTGCATTCCGAGACTAAGCTCTGTCTCCATATGCATTTGCATCTATGCATAAGTCTACCTTTCTGCTTTTCGAGACTAAGCTCTGTCTCCATCTACATTTGCATCTTTGCATAAGGCTACCTTTCTGCCTTCCGAGACTAATCTCTGTCTCCATCTGCATTTGCATCTTTGCATAAGGCTACCTTTTGGCCTTCCGACACTAAGCTCTGTCTCCATCTGCATCTGCATCTTTGCATAAGGCTACCATGCCTTCCGAGGTTAAGCTCTACCTCCATTTCCATCTTTCATAAGGCTACTATTCTGCCTTCCGAGACTAAGCACTGTCTCCATCTGTATTTGCATAAGGCTACCATTCTGCCTTCCGAGACTAAGCACTGTCTCCATCTGCATTCTTGCATATGGCTACCATTCTGCCTTTCGAGACTAAGCACTGTATCCCTCTGCATAAGGCTACTTTTCTGCCTTCCGAGGCTAAGATCTGCCTCCAATTTACCTTTCTCATCGAGACTAAGCGTTGTCTCAAGCATTATTTACTTTACTTTCCTTTCGGGCTAAGCTCTACCCTTCAATTCGCAAGACTAAGCTCTGTCTTGTCTGCATCATATTACTGCATTTGTCATGGGCTGAAATATCGCCAACTTATCCGAAGACGTCATCATTCGAAGGCACCATCTTCATGGACCGAGAACACCATGTCATGGCCTGGGGATCTCTTTCAATTTTTGCCTATCATTATTCAAAGGTGTCATGGTTCGGAGGCACCATCCTCATGGCCCGAGAACATCATTTCATGGCCTGCGAATCCTACATCAAGCAATTCATGGCCCAGGACATCATGGTTTGAGGACGTCATACCTAACCGTCCGAAGACAACATTCATAGTCCAACGAAAACTTGCATCGTGTTTAAATTACGCACAATATATGCTTGTACTATCTATTTGCAGGTAATCCGGCAAGCAACGGCCGTCCTGGCAGGATCAGTCCCGCTCCAGTTCTCCTAATCATTTCCGTAAACCGTTTATTCATCCCAACCATATGCGTTGCGTCCTTTCTTGTAAAACTTTGTCGGTATACTTCGCCGATGGATCCTAAATTACATACGGCCTGATTCCTGTAAAACCAGGGATATGTAGGTAACTCAGAAACCAGGGTGCGGCCTAAATCTCTTCAAACCATTTCGCTCGGTCAAAATTGGCCATCATATCTTTACCCGACAACTCTTTCATCCTTCCCGGGTAAAGAGGGGCAGCTGTTGATACCCAATTTTTCCTTAAATTATTTTTAAACTTGCATATATATCTTCAAAATAAGTTTTCATAACAATGGGTATTTTTTTATAATTTTCCCACATTTTTATTAATTTATTTCTAATTTTATCCAGTACTTTTATGGCCAATAATTAATCATAAATTGCATTACAAATAGTTTCAAAATATTTCTTAGTTTAATATATCATTTTTGATCTTTTTAGGATTTAATTATTTCACAAATTAGCCAAATTGGCATTATTTGGCCATAATTGCAATGACTTTGCAATTATAGCCTAATTATATATTTTTATGCTATTTAATCCAATAATCAGTCATTTTACATTTTAATGCTAGTTAATCACCTTAATTTCACCTATTTCGCCTTAATTTCATTTTATATAATTTTTAGCCATTTTATTAATTATTTGTCTATTTTTAAACGGGTATTTAACAAATAGCCACTTTTAATTTCAATTTCAGCCTAATCTACCCGGACCCCAACCCAATTAAAATAGCCCAAATAACCCAGGCCCAAATCCTAATCTACCCGACCCAATCCCCATTTCAATCTGAGCCGTTGATTATTTCAAATCAACGGCCCAGATCATTATTTACCTTATTAACCCCTAACGACTACCCCCCTCATTTCCCCCGTCTTCATTTCTCTCACATTCTCTCTGGTTCTCTCTAGGTTCTCTCTAGAACCTTCCACCTCCCCCCTCCGATGAACTCTGTCCATCTTCTCCTGCCACCTTCTTCGCCGGAAACCATGACCTCTCACAATCTCCTAGCCTATGTCTCACCCCACACCGACTTGACACTACCTTAAGGTCTTCAAGTGAACCTGGAGCGGTTCAACTCCCACCCATGGCCTT
Source organism: Nicotiana knightiana (assembly GCA_005239525.1). Classification (NCBI taxonomy): domain Eukaryota; kingdom Viridiplantae; phylum Streptophyta; class Magnoliopsida; order Solanales; family Solanaceae; genus Nicotiana; species Nicotiana knightiana. The sequence continues at coordinate 4,939 of ML426174.1, forward strand.
TTATGCCTTTTTCCGGCCACCTACGATTGTCTAAGTAAGAGCTTTTCATTTTTTGGCTAGATTCAGTGGTTCTTTAGCCGATTTTTCTTCTCTTTGGGCTGTCTCCATGAAACTCTAACTACTATCGCTTGGTTTCTTTATATCCATAATAGATCTTGGCATATTACGGGTTATTTTGACGTTTTCCTTAAAGATGTTCCGTTTTCCCTAAAACGATTCTTCATCTTCAAACTAGGGTTTCATAACCCCTTTTTAAAACGGTTTTCCTATGATTTTTTAGTGTTATCCTAGGAGTTCTACTGTGTTTTAGCGATTTATTTAAGTCTCTCTCTTTATCCGAGTTGTTGTGTTAAAATCCTGATCTTTAGACCTAAACTTTGAGTTCCTGATTTTGTCTCTGATAATATGTTTGCATATGTGCTTGCGTCTCGCGAGCTTTATGATTCTCTGAAACTTTACCGTATGGTGTTCATATGTGTCTCTGATTTTTTTATTTTTCCTGCTTACATCAATGTTTACTCTGTAATTCATGTGAATCCCTAATTTCGTATGATTTTACTCTACTTCGGTTACTAAGGTTTCAGATTTCTTGAACATTGTCTATTTAATTCCCGTTAATTTCCTTTAGCTGATGTTGTCCTTATTCGACTCCTTGATTCCATGGGATTAGTGTCCTTCACTGATCTCCTAGGGTAATACACTACTGATTTTGACCCATGAGTTATTCACTTGCCTTATTTGACTGATTCTACTGATTAATCGACTCTTATAGACTTTTCTCTAATTAGATGTTCTGAACCTAGACTAATTACTTGTTCTATATACTGAAATTATTTCCCTGTGTGGTATTCCAGTCATACATGATACTTTCCCTAATTGATGTTATTTTCCTGTGATTTAAACCTCACTCGAGGGTTTCTTGCTGGTTTCCATCATTCCCTGCCTTATTTTCCGTAGTTAATTATGCTGTCAAACTGATTCTTATGACATTCCTTAATTAATATGTTATGTACCTAGCCTAATTACCTGCCCTATACTTGTATTAGTTTGAAATGTTTCCTTATGTGTTATATGCCAAGCATGTGGTATCTTTCCTTATTTGTCACATATCGTTTGAAATTGACCCATTAATTGAAGGCAATACTGACTTTGATTCTCTGCTGATTAATTATGATTCCTTTATTCACTGCTTAACTACATACTTTACCTTATTCTGCCTATTTTCAAAAACTATATGTACTCTCTACTCTTCATTCACAAACGCACGAACTAACTGGTTCAATACCTCTCTCTCACAACTAAAACTTTCTACTCTCTGCTCTCTTTCTTCTGTGCTACTTGTTATTGCTCTAAGTTAGCCGGATGCAAGCCAAGGCTAACTATTGTGCTCTCCTATCTCTTACTTTGTGTTATTGTCTCCTTCACTGGTATGTTCTAATTAAGATTCTAGTTCTCAAACCAATATGTTTCTATTGCTGCTTCAATTCATTGTGTTTCTGATATGCTTCTATCTACTATTTTGTTATTCAGCATGTAATTAAGATCTCTATTTCATCCAGCATGTTAAGTTATGCTTTACTTTCAACATGTTTTTGAAATCTGTTTCTATATGAATCTCTCTATGCCTATGTCTGTATACTAGCTTTGGTTAAGGCATGCCTCCTACTGGTATTACCTTAAGATGTTTGCTACTATGTTGTATCTCAATTCCCTGAACCCCTTAGGAATTTCTGATTGTGTACCTATGCGTACTTCTGCCTACTACATGCTTGCCCTCACATGCTCCATACTTGTCCCTCAAACCCCATTACCCATGTTTGTGGTCGATTGACTGTTCTTGGTTCTTGTGTGATAGTAAACTTGTTTTGGTCTTGAAATTGGTGTTTCTGCTCTTTCAAACTGTTTCAATGGTTAAACTTTTAGTTATAAAATCATTTCAATCAATTCTCTTTTTCAAAAAAACTGTTTTCTTACTCAACCTTTTTCAAAACTATATCAAGCACTCTCACTTTATTCCTAGACCCTTAGGTTCTGTCCCCTTTGTGTGAGCATTGCTTTGGGACCCTTGAGCTCCCTCTGAACTTTGACACACTAAGGCTGGCCCTTCCATACTGCACTTACTCTACTGTGGCTATGAAATCTGGATGTGAGCACTGCTTATTCTGAAACTCATTTAGAAATCATGTCCTAGGATAATTGTGTTAACATAAGCTGTTATTCATCATGCCACAAACATGCTCTGCACTTAGAAATGTTGCTCTAGGTAAACAACATTAAAAACTGTCACTTCTGCCTATTCGGAAACTGTGCATAACATGGTGTGTATTCAGACACCCTGCTTTAGTGATTCTGTATGTGCATCATCCTTGCATTAGATATCATGTTCTAGGAGCATACTCGCCTAATTACACTCAGTCTAATTACTGAATCTGAAACAGTCCACTTTGTTTTGACAACTGGTAATAAATTCTTGTATATTTTGCAACACTTAGAATTGCATGCTCTTAGGTATAACAGTTTCTTTTAAACATCTCTGAATAATTGTTGCATATGATCTTACGCCTAGGCAAGCCTTAGGTAACCAACTTTAAATAAAAATAAAACTGGAACTGTCTTCTTGTGATTACTGTCTAATTATCGACATGCTTAAAATCAGTAGGCAAACTGATTAAGACTTCCTCTCTGAGTTATGCCATAAATATGTTTCTCTATTGTTACCACTTAGACACCATGCTTAGGATATGAATTAAAACTCAGACCTTAATTGTGTTACCCCCTATCTGCAGTCCTATTTGTTTATTATATGTCGCCTTAGCCTTTTACCTTTAAAACCTGAGGGTCTACCTAGAACCTCCTTTATAGGATAGAAGTCCTAAACTCCTCCGGGACTAATAGGAAGGGACGGGTAACATCATGCAATAGAGGTCGTGACCAACACTCGTTTTAGCTACCTTCACGGGGTGGGAAATGGTAGATATGAATATGATGACCGATGCGTTAATACCATGTCTAGCCCTCTTTGAGGAGTGTCATACCGGGTATTGCATTGATGTGATCAACATTATAAATAAACCTAGGATACCCTTTACTCCCCATATACATGCTTAGACTATAATTCTTTTCAAAAGTTATCTTCTCATTAACTGTTTTTCAAACATATGTGTACTTGGACCAAAATCCCCTACTATTTGAGCCATATTTGTTTACTTGCTAGTTGTACAAAATTCACAAATGCTATTTGGCCGGGAACCATATTTATGGATCCTGAGGGGTGCCTAACACCTTCCCCTTAAGATAATTTCAAGCCCTTACCCTGTCTCTGGTTACCAAACGTAGTTATAAATGAACCTCTGGTAGGTGCCCTAACGCACCTTAAAATCGTTAGGTGGCGACTCTCCTCTTTTAATAACCCTTCCTCTTTTTTTTTTCTTCTAAAAAGAGTTGTCAATGTCGAAACCCGATTCCGCGAGAAAAAAGGGGGGGCGCAACACACATTCCTCAAATTCATCATCGGAGGATGCATGTGATGCATTTTCAGATGTGACTGTTACATTTTCGTGATCCAAATCATCAATCGCCATTGTTGAGTAATTTTGGGCCTCGAATCAGAAAAGTGAGATCTCAATTGTTTGAAACTGCAAAGAAGGAAACAGAGTAGAAGAGAAAATAGAGGATCGATTTGTGAGCTTCGATTCAGAGCTCGAGCTCTGATACCATGCTAAAACGGAGATTAGGAGAGAGAGGTAAACCCTAACTAACGAGGGAGAAGAGAGAAGAGATAAGAGAGAAGAGAGAAGGAGCACCAAGATGAACGTGTGAAACAAATGAATGTTGTGCTTTTTCATTACTTGAGCAACTTGTATATATATACAACTTCACTAACTTCTCTAACCACCTTTCTGACCAATCATATACATTATTAACTAACTAACTAATGCATTAATGTGCTAACACATAAATATACTAAACTACCCCTACTCAAGTTACATCTTTTGTCTCAACAATTTTGTCCGTCTTCTCTCTTCCTACCTGCTCTCACACATTCCTCACTGCTCTTCTCTCCCCCCCGTTATCATCCTTTCCCCAAATGCATCAATTCGAACTTGGAGACACGATCGGTGCTACTCCACCAACCATTCAAGTGATAGGAGTAGTTTTTTCAGCTTTAGATGGGCCCCGGACTATAAGTTGGTGACAGTTGAAAGTTGGAGGAAATTGGATTCTCTGGGACAACTAGTATTACTCGTGCCTCACACAATGTAAGCCATTCTTCTCCTTCTTTATTTTTAATTCATCTGCAAAAGAATGATGAATAGAACGTATAGAAATGTAGCTAACTGGCTTAGCCCAATCTCTCAATCTCCTCCCCTAAGATCAGCCATTGAGGCACTCTGCAATGCCAGAAAGCTTACGGAAGCTCTATTACTTGCTTTTCACAACCCCATTGAAGCAGACTATACTATTTACTCAAAAATTATTCAGCTTTGCATTGACCTAAGGGCTCATAAACAGGGCCGTTTGGTCCACTCCCATCTCATAACTACTGGGTTTCCTTCAAATGTTCATTTGGGAACCAAGTTGATCATTTTCTATACAATGTCCTATGACATGGTGTCTGCCTGCAATTTGTTTGATAAAATGCCTGAACGGAATGTGGTTTCATGGACTGCGCTTTTATCTGGGTACTCTCAGAATGGGTATTCACAAGAAGCCCTTAATGTGTTTGTTGCTATGCGTAGGGAAGGGGTGAGGGCAAATCAATTTACTTATGGAAGTGTTTTAAGGGCGTGCACTAGTGCATCATGTTTGAATTTAGGAAAGCAAATACAAGGGTGCATTCAGAAGAGCAGGTTTTTGGATAATTTGTGTGTACAGAGTGCGATGGTTGATTTTCATTCTAAGTGTGGGGAAATGGAGAATGCTTTTTGTATTTTCGAGTCAATGGCAGAGAGGGATTTGGTTTCTTGGAATGTCATGATTTCTGGATATGCTTTTCGGGGTTTTAGCATTGATGCATTTCTGTTGTTCCGTTGGATGCTCAGACAAGGTATACTCCCTGATTGCTTCACGTTTGGAAGCATTCTCAAAGCATCTATAGGAGGTGGCAAGTGTAGTGGCTTAGCAAAAGTCAATATGATACATGGATGCATCATTCGACTTGGTTATGGGTCGTACAGTATTATAAGTGGAGCATTAGTTGATGCCTATGTAAAATGTGGAAACCCGGCCAATGCAAATTATCTATACAAGAAGTTGCAGAACAAAGATAGGATTTCATGCACTGCGTTAATTACTGGCTATGCACGTGAAGGTAAAAATAGCAGTGAGTGCCTTGAACTTTTTTGTGAATTACGTCGGATGCATAGGGAAATTGATAGCATTTTGTTATGCTCTATGATCAACATATGTGCCAATACAGCATCCCTGTCTTTGGGAAGACAGCTACATGCTATTGCAATTAAATACCAGAGCACTCATGATGTGGCCATGGGTAATGCTTTGGTTGATATGTATGCAAAAACGGGGGAAATTGATGATGCCAACCATGTTTTTCATCACATGACAGAGAAAAATATAATATCATGGACGTCAATGATCTCTGCTAATGGTGCACATGGTCGAGGAGTTGATGCAGTTTCATATTTCAAGAAGATGGAATGTGAAGGTTTTGAGCCAAATGATATAACGTTCTTGTCTCTCCTCTTTGCTTGTAGTCATAATGGGATGACTGCTGAAGGATGGGAATGCTTCAGGAAGATGGTCAGAGAATATAAAATTATTCCAAGAGATGAGCATTACTCTTGTCTTGTGGACCTTTTTGCACGCAGTGGCTGTTTAAATGAATCCTACGATTTGATTTGCAGAATGAATATAAAGACTAGTGCCTCTCTTTGGGGTTCAGTTCTTGGGGCATGTAGGGTATATGGCAATATGTACCTTGGAGAGGTAGCAGCCAGGCATTTATGCAATTTTGAACCTATGAATGCTGTTAGCTATGTGGTTCTAGCAAGTATGTATTCTGCAGCTGGCTTATGGGATAGTGCTCGGGATGCTCGAGATGTAGTTCAAACTAGAAGGTTAACAAAAGATCCTGGTTACAGCCTTTTTGAATCCGATAATGATATGTTAGCACTTCCTCCTACTGGCTGATATGTGAAAATGATCCAGATCTGTTTTATAATGTTTCATACTACCCGGATTTTTTAAAAGTGAGTTTTGATAGTTGTAGTTTCAGTAAGGAGTGATGATGCTATGAAGCTTTGTGGATCTCACTAGGTAAGCTTCTCTGATTATTACTGGACCTGTTTAACTGATTCCCACCACATCGTCAGCATTTGATCTAAGTCCTTATTCAAGCTTCATGCCAATGAAAGGGGGAGATTTCTGGTGGAAAGACATTTCCTGAGGGACAGGTTAGTTAACTGAGTTAATTTCTTAAATAGAAGAAAATGGACCTTCCTTACTAAAAGAAATTAAAATGCTTCTTCTACTTCCCATTGTCAGTAGGTCTATTTGGAACCAAAGCTACTTTATCTACTATGTTTATATATGTCTGATTGAATGTTGTATTTAGCCATTTCTAGATGGTCAAATATTTTTAAGTGAGTAGCTTCTTTGTATGATTAATCTTGCTTTGTCAGTCAGGAATATAGATCTCTGACACGTATGAATACTGGAAGCTTATGGGATTAAAAAAAGCATCTAGAGTATAAGTTGTGTTAGTAACTACCTATTATTTCATCTATAATTGTAATGTACTGCAAAGTTTGGACAAATGCTGAGTTAAGGGTGGCAGGTGGGCCGGGACCGACCCGGGCCCGCAGGCTATACGGGCCGGCCGTGGGGGGTCCGGGCTTGGGGGGATTTAGGCCCGTGGGGGGCCGGTTCTAAGGGTTGGACCCGTGAGCCCGGGCCCGGCAGGCGGGCTTGGGCTGGGCCAAGAGGGCCCAATGGAAAAAATTCAAAAAAAAATAAAAAAATGGCCAACGGCCAGATTTTTAAAATCTAGCCGTTGGAGCCTCAAAAGAGTCGTTTGGCATGTTTAAAAATTAGCCATTTGGCCCCCAAACTTGGTTTTATCCCCAAAATTTTTATAATTACACTTTTTCCCTTTTCTCAACTATAAATACCCCCTTATTCTTTCATTTTTACTCACAAAATCATCAATCTCTCTCTAATTTTCTTCTACTATTGCTTACTTTATTATTGCAAATTGTGAAAAATTGTGNTGTGGGGTGTTGATGTCTCATAAATTTAATGACCACCGTGGCGGTACGGGTAGTTTGAGTAGACACATATTGAAACACCCTGATGCTAAAATTAGATTTCAACAAATGAAAGCTCAACAAGAGGGGACAAGTGTAGGTACTCAGGTTAACCCTAGTACCGGGTCGAACCTAGTTCAACCGGGAATTAACACTGTTACCGGTGGCATTTTATATTACGATCCAAATAAAGATCGTGAAGAATTGGCAAAAATGGTTACTGTTATGTGCTTACCATATAGTTTTCCCTCTAACCTTCACTTTGTCCATTATATTAGAAGAATTTTTTATCCTACCTATAAAGGATGGCCTCGCACAACCGTAAAGTCTGATATTTATAAATATAAACATGAATATGAACAATATTTGCGCTATTTATTTACTCATATTGGTAATCGCATTTCTATTACAACTGATATTGGTAAGAGTGGTAATGACTGTGATTATTTAACTGTTACCACTCATTGGGTTGATGAGGAATGGATAATGCAAAAGCGCATTATTGCTTATAGAATAATTACTTCAAGTCACACAGGTAAGTTTATTGCTAAGACAGTTCATGATATTTGTAGATATTTTTGCATTAAAGATAAAATAATGGCAATTTCAATGGATAATGCTTCTAGTAACACTAATGCTATAGATTATCTTACAGCTACACTGAGTCCTGCATTTAGTAATATTTTTCATGTTAGATGTATTTGTCATATTTACCATTTAATCGTCAGTGATGGTTTGAAAACTTTAAATGCTGAAATTTTACAGGTTAAATTCGTTATTCATTGGCTTTTTTATTCAAACCGTAGAAGTAGAGTTACAGAAAATTATAAAAAATATGATGAATTTGGCCTTAGAGAAAGGTTCATAATCCTTGTCCGACTAGGTGGAATTACTTGTATGAAAGTTTAGTTGTTGCATATGAATATAGAAACCCAATAATGGCAACGTATAATGCTCGTGTTAGTGATGATGATGATGATGATGATGATGATGATGATGATGATGATGGTCACCTTACAAATCAAGATTGGGCTAATGTTAAAATTCTTCTAGATTTTTTAGAACATTTTCATGTTGCTACAAATGAATTGTCTGGGCAATATTATACTACTATTTCTAACTGTTTAGTTTATATTTCAGCACTTGCAGAATTATTTACTCAATTTTCAGAAGGTGGGGTAGTTTACCAAAATGCTATTGATGATATGAAAATTAAGTTTAAAAAATATTTTTTCCCTATCCCTCTTATTTATGGTATTGCAGCCATGTTAAACCCTACCATGAAATTAGGAGGTCCTCACTATTGGTATAGTCAAATTTATAATGCTTTACCTCTTTCAGTTGAGGAATATGGTACACTTAAAGATGAAAAAGAGTCAATTAAAATAAATGCTCAAACAATTTATAATGCTTATCAAGTAGCATTAGATCATGCTAGACCAAATATTCCAACTCCTACCTCGTCTAGCTCGCAGGTTCCTAAAAGAACTGCGGGGCTAAAATCACTTAGTTCTTGGACGGGGTTTAGGGGTTCTCAAGGTGATAATATTGGTGATAGTTCACAACTAAATGAGCTTCAAGTTTATTTGTCGCAGGGACTTGAATCAGAGAATCCAGACGGCACCTTCAATGTTTTGGAATAGTGGAAGGACAAAGAAAAACACTTTCCGGTTCTTTCAAGGATGGCTCGAGATATTTTAAGTATTCAAGCTTCAACAGTGGCATCGGAGAGCGCTTTCAGTCAAGCGAGACTTCAAATCGGTGATCATAGAGCGTCTANCGAGGATGCTGCTAATGCTTCGCCCGGAAGCGGTGATGAAAAAGCTTCTTTTCCGCCACCACCAACGGCAGCAGTTCCTCCCAACCTTGAAGGATTTATGAAATTTGTTAGGGATATTATGTAGATTAATATGTAACTTATATTTTGGCACATCTTGATTAGTTTTTTTCCCTTTTAATGGTGGTATTAGTACCTTAACAGTGCTCATTCCATTGGGGGGAGGAAGACTAAGAAAAATATTGTCATTTTTTTAAATGTCGTTATTAATAAAATTTATAAGGCATTTCCTTGAATATTTGTGTTTACACTTGAATTACAA
>ML426174.1:16116-37645 GCA_005239525.1 Nicotiana knightiana
CCCCCCCCAAAATAAAATAAAAAAATAAAAACCTCTTACTCTCTTCCTTTTATTTGCGAGAGTAGTTGTGACTTGTGATCAGAAAATACAAGTTCCCGAGACTGTTGAATTGCTTTATTAATTTAGCAGGTAATGATTTACTGAAATGTATTCTGTTGGTACAGCTATGAGCAGAACATGAAGAGGTACTCACGTATATTTGTGACATTGACGGGAGAACATGAATCTCTTCAGCTTTTTAGGGAACGGCTTTAGCAGATGTTCTATCATGCTAGTTGGAATGGCTTTCTAAGTTGTTTAACGTCATTTTTAGGACGAAGAAGATGCCTGAAGAGTGAAGGCGCAAGAACAAGGGGATATCCAAAACTGCAACAACTATAAGGGTATCAAGTTGTTAAGCCATAAGATAAAAGTGTGGGAGAGGGTGATCGAGGGGAGGATGAGGAGGAGTGTGTCCATTTCCGAGAACCAGTTTGGTTTCATGCTGGGACGATCGACTACTGAAGCCATTCACATTGTGAGAAGATTGGTGGAGCAGTATAGGGCGATAAAGAAGGACTTGCATATGGTATTCATTGACCTAGTGAAAGCCTATGACAAAGTCCCGAAAGAGATTCTATGGAGATGTTTGGAGGCTAAAGGAGTAGCGTATATTAGAGTGATCCAGGACATGTATGTTGGAGCTAAGACACGGGTTAGGACAGCAAGAGGAGACTCTGAATACCTGAATACTTCCCGGTTGAAAATGGGGTTGCATCAGAGATCAACACTTAGCTCGTTTTTGTTTTCCTTGGCAATGGATGAATTGACGCAACACATTCATGGGGAGGTGCCTTGGTGCTTGTTACTTGCGGATAACATAATCCTGATTGATGAGACGCGAGGTGGTGTTAACGAGAAGTTGGAGGTCTGGAGACATACGGTTGAGTCTAACGGTTTCAAGTTGAGCAGGACAACACATAATACTTGGAGTGCAAGTTCAGCAATGTTACCCAGGAAGCAGACGGGGATGCAAGACTTGATACGCAAGTCATTCTTAGGAGAGAGAGTTTCAAGTATCTGGGGTCTATAATTCAGAAGGATGGGAGATCGATGAGGATGTCACACATCGTGTCGGAGCTGGGTGGATGAAGTGGAGGCTCGCTTCCTATGTCTTGTGCGATAAGAATGTGCCGTTGAGATTTAAGGGTAAGTTCTACAAGGTAGTGGTTAGACCGACTATGTTGTATGGGGCAGAGTGTTGGCCAGTCAAGAACTCCTATGTCCAGCAGATGAAAGTAGCTGAAATGAGGATGTTGAGATGGATGTTTGGGCATTACTAGGTTGGATAGAATTAGGAATGGAGTTATTCGGGACAAGGTGAGAGTAGCCCCTGTGGAGGAAAAGATGCGTGATGGTTTGGACATGTTAAAAGGAGAAGCACAGATGCCCAGTCAGGAGGTGTGAAAGATTGGTCTTGGGGAGTAAGAGGAGGGGTAGAGGTAGGCGTCATGGGTAGAGGTGATTAGGCGGGACATGGCTCAACTTGAGCTAACCGAGGACATGACCCTGAATAGAAGGGTGTGGAGGTTGAAGATTAGGGTAGAAGTTTAGTAGGTAGTCGTGCGTTTCCCTTTGTCTTCACTAGTTCGATTGTATTAGTGTTAGTATGGTACCCTTTTTATCCTTAGTTTACTATTATCGCATATCTTGTCATCAGTACTTCCTTAATTTGCTAGCAGCACTTCTTTCATATTCTCTATTGCTATCGTGGATTTAGTTTTCTGAATATATTATCTTGCTGTTGCTTGCTATCAATATCTCTTTCATATTCTCTATTGCTATCTTCGATTTAGTTTTCTATATATGTTGTTTTGCTATTACTTGCTATCAGGCTTCTTCCATCTTCTTTAGCCGAGAGTCTATTGGAAACAATTTCTCTGCCCTTCCAAGGTAGGGGTAAGGCTGCGTAGATCCACCATCCCTATACCCCGCTTGTGGGATTACACTGGGTTGTTATTCTATCATACCAGTGTTCTTTCTATCCAATGCACTTACTAATTTGGATTGAAATAATTTTTGATTCATCTTGTCCAGTGGCATTCTTTTCCTTTAATTTCTTCTTTACTTGGTCATGTTGCACTTTGCTTAAAGTCGTCATATCATCTGGATGCAGATATTTGATCATAGCTTTTCAGAGGTTTGATGGGATAGAGAATGACTATTGCTCTAGTGCTGAGCACGTTCCATTTCCAACCAAGAGGTTGTGAGTTCAGTCACCCCAAGAGCAAGGTGGAGAGTTTTTGGAGGGAGGGAGCCGAGGGTCTATTGGAAACAGCCTCTCTACCCCAGGGTAGGGGTAACGTCTGCGTATACACTACCCTCCCTCCCCAGACTCCACTAGTGGGATTATACTGGGTTGTTGTTGTCGTTTAGAGAATGACTTTGTACATTTGAGGAAATAGTAGTTTCTTTTTGGCGCACACCATGAGATTCCAGTGTGTATAGAAGGTTGATGTCGTTCCTAGAGAATCATATAATGTTGTAGATTCTCTACTTTTATGATATACTGCTGGTACACGGAAACTGCATTCCTTTTCGTAGAGAAACCAGCAATTCCTTTTTGACTGCGAAGTCGAGATTTTAACTGATGTTTCTCTTTTTCTGTAAATCAATGTGCTGTTGAATTTTGCCTTCTGAAGCAGGTTTACCTTACTACTACTAATTGTTATGGATTCCTCGTGAACTGAACGTTAGTCCCTAATATGTTTGCGTTTCCTGTTTCTATTGTAGGTCTTAATATATCTCGGGCACATCAATTGTACTTGTCAAATCTGTTCTGTTTCTCTCCTGAGAAGTTTTAGTAAAGTGATACATGCAGTATGAGTAGATGAAGAAACCATGGACTTACCAATTATCAGCTGGAAAAGGAAAAGCTGTTTGTCCAGGGTAGATATGTAGATTTGATTCACTGAAATCTTGGGAGTATTGAAATACTCTGGGGGAGTTGCTGAAAAAGTTGAAGCTTTGACTAAACAAAAGCCTCTTGATTTTGAAGTTTCATATGCTGTGACCTGTGATAGTTCATTCCGTATCTTTTCGGATCTCTCCTTTCTTTTATATTTTGTTGTTTCACTTTTGGAGGAAAGAGCACGTAGTTGCGATGTTTCTTGAGAGTGAGATGTTCTCCTCGGAGAAAAATGCATGGTGGAGCTCTTGACATGAGTTTATATTTCCACTGCTGAAAAAAGTTTTGAGCGTCTTTTAGTGTTAAGCATCTCATAAATACAGTATAATCAGTTAATTGAAGATATAATTTCTCATTTTAAGGTGGTTAATATGGTACCCGACCAGCTCTCATATCCAGGGCATCCGTTGAGGATGATTTTGTTCAAGTCGTTGAGTTCAAAAGTATAAAAATTAATCACGTCTATGGGGCTTATCTATTCAAATGCTCTTGTTGAGAGTCGAACTCAAGACCTCCCGCTTACTAAACGGGTGCTCTAACCAACTGAGCTACAAGAGCTGAATGTTTACTTGTTTTTCTTCTATATATTTACCCGTTATTCGAAGAGCATTCGGGAACTACTTTCAATCTCTTTCTATTTCTCCATTCTTTTTTGTGTCGTTACAAACTAATGTCAAGTTCCCTTGAAAGGAGAGTCTTAAGACTCAACATACACAGGAAAGTAAAGAGAAGGGAGTATTTACATTTTGTTTTAATACTGTTTTTCTTTTCATTGTTAAGAACTTTCAAACCGAATGCTCTGAGAAAAACCTATAAATATATAAAAGAGAAACTAGTAAACATCCAGCTCTTGTAGCTCAGTTGGTTAGAGCACCCGTTTAGTAAGCGGGAGGTCTTGAGTTCAACTCTCAACAAGAGCATTTTTATTCTTTCTCTGTTGTGACTATATAACAACATAAGAGCTTGTTGCAAATTGAACTAAAAAGAAAAACATTTCCTATTCATAAAGTTTTCTTTCTCTGTTGTGACTATAACAACGTAAGAGCTTGTTGCAAAATAAACTAAAAAGAAAAACATTTCATGGAAGAATTTTTCTCTTCAATGATTCCAGAGTAGTAAAAAAGAAACTCGATAGTTTGAATGTTCTCTCGTTTCCTCTTTATACCTAATGGAGATGCTTTGTACTTCCAATAATTCCAAAATGGTGAAAATACAACAACAATTGCATACTTGTTTACGGGTAAAACCAAGCTCACTAAGCACCCCGCTCTTGGAGGCATCGGGAGTTCGGGACCACGTCCTCTTGGTCCGGTTCGAGCCCCAAGGCTTCGGAGAGCATTACCAAACAACCGTACACGACTAACAAAGGACCGTGATGTCCGTGCCCAACCGGATATCGCGGTCTGAATTCTCAGCCTGTATCGGTAGAAAATCAGTGATTAGTGAAACAAAAGTTTTTTGCCTTTCTTAGGATTGTACTTAGAGTAAAACTTCCACATTATAAAGGGGAAGCTTATTATTCATTAAACACATTGTAACACGCATATTAAGGCAATATACTTCTGCTCTCTGTTTTCAAAAGTTATTCAAAGTTCTTGTTTTTGTTTATAAAGTTCTTCATAAGTGTAAGCTCGAAACTGAAGGCAGGTTTCCCGTTGAGCCATTAACCGAGCCGGTCTCACTCTTATCATTGATTTGATCATTTACTATGTCTTTTGTTTGCTTAATCTAACGTCATTTATCACGTGTATTGAATTAATTCTCTTGTCCTTAAAACCGCATATAAATTCAATTATTATCCGTTTTTAAAGGTAAACAAACAATAGTAATTGATCAGTAGAGGTAAAGAGAATGTTTTATTAGTGTTCTCAATGTGCATTCTTGTTTGATCAACAAAAGGGATTCAAATGACCAAATTCTCATTTCGTAGTGAAGTCCAACTTCGAATCATCTTCCTTGTGGACAGGATGGAATTAGCTAGGGTTTCGCCATTTGATCGGACGCTCCAATTTGAGGGTGATTTTAATTCATACTTAAAAGTTAAGCGGTAAATTTAGTTTTATTTTCTGAAAGTATGTGGACACGTCATATAACTGAGGGACAAAATTGAACAATCTTGAATAGTACAAGGACAAATTTGGGCATTTTATTTCTTGTGGCTGCATGATATAAAGGACCATTTTGGTGCCAAGGAGGGTCATTCCTTTTGCTAATGATGTTAATTCTCAAAGATAGTTACTTATTTGTTTTTTCAAGTGCTTGGTTTTTTGTAAGTTGTATACTTCCCGCAAACAACAACTAATTAACAACGGCTGAAATTGATGGGATTTGGATTTATTATCCATAATTAATCTAATCGGATATTTTTATCAAGTTCGTTACATCGAAGTTTATTTATTGCATCATGTTCTAAAAAGATCCAATTTTAACAATTACTAGAATTGATTAAATTTCCAAATGATTTGAACATATCAAGTACTTTTAAAAATATTTATGAAAACAAAGTTAAAAGAAATCATTAATGCAACAAAGTTACCAGCGATACCATCTTCAGTTTAATTTACATTTAATGTCAATCGCTTCCCTCTTCTGTCCTATATTCTATCCCTTCCCTGTAAAATACTCTTTTCGGTATAAAATAAGTATTTTTTTTTGTTATTTTCACATATATTAAAAAATGCATCTTTTACTATTAGAAATTCGACAAAAATCGATCACGATAGACCGACCCATTTTGATCGGTAAAAAAAAAAAGGCCAAAAAACCGACCAAAGTTAGTCGGTTTTTCAAAATATTTTTAGTTTTTTTCAAGAAACCGATCAACTTTGATCGTTTTCTTTGGCGCAAGAATACGAGAAAATAATTTTTGAGTCCCGTAAAATTTATTTTTCAAGAAATCGACCAACTTTGATCGGTTTTTCATTTAAAATAAATTAAAATTAATATTAAAATAACCGACCGAAATAGGTCGGTTAATTCGACCGGCCATTTTAAAAATCGACCGAATTCGGTTGGTAATTTTATTTTTAACAAAACCAACCAACTTTTCTCGGTTATTTTCATACGAAAATACAATTAAAGAGTATATATAAATGAAATAAAAGTCAGTCTTAAAATAAAATGCACCAATGGTAGTGATAGATTAGTATCCTGCCACAGTACAGGCCCCAGTTCGATTTTCAGATGGTGCATTTTTTAATTACATAATTAAAATACCGACCAACTTTGGTCGGTTATTTCGGCAATTTTTTTTGAATTTAATAGATCGACACCAGCTTTGGTCGGTATGCCCTTCCGACCTTCAAAATACCGTCCACACGTAAATAGTAACGTTTCGCACGGTTATTAATTAGCCATTACCGACCACTTTGGTCGGTTTTTTTGGATGGTTTTGCCTGGATTTTTAGTAGCGTTTTAACATTAATTAGTAATGAAATTGAACATATTAACCTTTATTATCTCTTCACATAAACACTCTTATCACATACTACAACATTATTTCCTCCAACGGTAATGTAGGGAAAAAATTAATTTATTTTTAAAATCTGGACAAATCACTTATTTTGGACCACAAAAAAAAAAGAGTAAAAAAATCACTTATTGTGGACTGAAATGAGTATATAAGTAATAAATAAATAAACAAATAAAAGTAAAACTACATGAATTTCATAAGGCCCTTTAAACTCAACAACAAACAACAATTACTTTTGTTGGTTATATATGTTAACTCTCATTGACCACTTTTTCGTCTAGTCAATATTAAAAATAAAATAAAAAAGTACTAGCAGTTCTTAGATTTTTCAATTAGAACTTTTGATAACTAACTGAAATGCACCTATTGCAAAAAGGAAAGGGTTCATATATATACCATTTACAACATAAAATATTTCAATTTTAATATTTGTTATTCTTAGGGCAATTTATTACGCAAATCATCTCGTATTTATCCTTGAGTTTAGTGAATCTCCGGTGGATTCTACGCGTAAATACACTTAAGAAAAAAAATATTTAAATTTAATCTTATAAGTTTTATTATTGTAAAAAATTACCCTTAGTTATATCTCATGTACGTTGCAACCACATCAAATCCAAGATTAAGACAATTTGCTAATGATAAAAATATTAATAGCCCTGAAATATAACATATAATAAATCAAAAATATTTCATACAATGGAGAAGTATTTTGTACTGTTTAATTACGTTGTGAAAAAGAAAGCCAAGAGCAATGCAAAAAAATTAAAAGGGCAATCTGATGCACAAGGCATCCCACCGGAACAGTCTTACTCTATAGGGTGCAATATAGACAATCTAACTTAACGCAAGCAGTAATGATTGTTTTCACGAGTCGAACTCGTAACGGTTACACAGAGATAATTTTAATGTTACGCTGACGCTCCCACACGGATTACTGTGAAAAATAGAAGGAAGGAGAAAAACAGAAAACATACATTTTATTTTATTAATAACTAGGTAGTGATTGGGCCAGAGTATATATAAATAGAGTGAAAAAGGAAGACCCATTTAGATCTAGTCCCATCGTGCCTACCCCTCAAACCTTTACATCCCCCCACACCACACCCAAACAGACGAAAAATACTTTTGTGTGTGTAATTTACAGAGAGTCATGAGAATAAGAAAGCATGCCAAAATTTCCCCGCTCCTCTATTCTTCTTCATTTCTCAAACAACAAGTTCCTGTTCCTGTTCCTGTTCCTGTTCCTGTTCCCGTTCACGTTTGCCAGCTGAATCAGTCTCCTTGGGATGTCATCACATTCCCTTTAGAACAAGACGAACAAAACGATAACCCAGAAATAAACCAGTCTCTACTTCGCCCACCACCGCCGTCTTCTTCGTATCAGGTCTGTCTAAAAATTCTCTTTTTCTCCTTATTTTTCTTCGATCTCCTTTTCCCAGATCTATAGAATACCAGGTCCATTTCGTTTCTTCATTTCCTTTGGCTCTCTTTGTATCTGCTTTCTGGTTTAGGGTTTTACGGGGAACTCCCATTAGGGTTCCTTAATGAATCTCAATCCCACCATTTCTGTCGTGTATTTAGCCTTCTTCGTTCAATTTAGTTCATGGGTTTTCACTGTTTGCTCTATTATCCACTGCAAAGCTTGTATTCTTTTAACAACTTTCGATAAAATTTTATTCCTTTGCTGCAGCTGGATGGATATGATAGCTACGCTGTAAATGGGACCTCTTATGATTCAGAGCAGAGGTAACTTTTTCGACTATTACATCAATTTGATTACTTCTTCTTTCTGCAGAATCATTTATTTCTTTTTATATTCCAGAAACGATAATTAGGATTTGAAAATTTGGCCGTATAACAGTTGGGTATAAATCGTTGGATTAAGTGAAATGTTGACTCAAATGCAATTGCTTGTAATGTTGCGTTACCATTGTGTTTTCCGCAGCATCACGTCGATGAAGCTGGACGAAGACGAAAGGGAAACAAAGAAAGAGATGGATTGTTCTAAATGGGATTACTTTGACAATAATAATATTGTTGCTGATGATTTCGTTAAGTTTGAGAACGAATTTGAGAAAGAGAAGAAGGACGAGGAGATGGAGGAGCTGCTAGGGTTGGAGAAAGATGGAGATAATAATAATATAACGACATTGTGTTGCAAGAATGATGGGAAAGGATGGCAATGCAGTAGAGAGGCAAAAGGAGGGCACAATTTATGCGAACACCATATTGCTCAGGTGAAGAAGCAATACAGCGACTCAGCTCATTCAACTTCTAAGCTGACTGCGCCGGCGGCGGCGGCGGCGGACGGCCGCCCCCGTCGTCCTAAGAAATCATCATCTTCCGAATTCTACTATTATTCGGGTTTTGGTCCTTTGTGGGGCAAGAAAAGAAGTCATGCGAAGACTGATCCTGCAACTAGTGACAGTCACTGGGCACAATCTTCTTCTTCTTCCCAAATGGATACTGAAGAATTTGACGAAGATGAAGAAAACGGTAAGATCAAAAAAGCCCGTAAGCCCATAAAAGCTAGATCACTCAAATCTCTTATGTGAAATTTATTAGCGTTTTTGTCGAGATGTGTTGTGATTATCGTCGAATGTTGTTTTTATTTTTTTTATTTTTTATTAAGTAGGAGTATTATTAATGTTCTTTATTTAGGGTATGGTAGATTATTTTGGTTTCATGGTTATAAGTGTTCTACTGTAGGTGACATTAGCTTTTTTGCTTCAGTACTGTAGCCTTGGCATGTGTGGCAATGTTTAGATGCAGACTTTTTGTTGTGTTGGACAAAATCAGATAAGGATAAAACTGTAATTTCTGATGAGTTTTGAATCTCATTCCCTAGTGTTTGGCATGCCGCTGTAAAATGGCAAGTATGGGACTGGGAGTCTTTTCTTCATCACGTGTATCAGGTTAATTAATTGTAGTACCAACTATTCAAATGTCAAAATACTAAGAATTACTCCACTCCGTTAAAATTATTAGAAATATAATATAATTACTCCGTAGTAATTACTTTGATTATTAGTAAAAAGAAAATAATTATTATAATTTATAAATATATATTACTAATTGCAATAAGTGTGTGCGCATAGTGGCGAAGCCACATGGTTACAACTAAGGGGTGTACATAGGTCGGATTGGGTCGCATTTTCTAATTACCAAATCAAATCAATTGTATCGGGTTATTAAAATTAAATACCAAACCAAACCAATAAAAGCTAGTTTTTTAATTTCGGGTTTTCAGATTTTTTTCATAAAGTCTTCATAGCACAAAATGTAAAATTTGTGCTCCGCATATTTCTTTAATCTTAGTAAGACAAAACTATATAGGATGTTTTCAATAAAATAACATAAATATGAGATGAGTCATGGCATTGTACTAAAATATTCAACAATAAAGATAATAAAATCGCATAAAATAAATATTACTAATAAACCATAATGTAAACAAACATAATTTAAAATTATGACTAATAAGTACAGAGTCGGATCCAGGATTTAAACCTTATGGGTTCAACTTTTAAAACTTTTAGCATTGAACCCATTATAATTTGAAAGTTATGGATTCATCTCTACTATTTTTGTAATTTTAATGAATTCTTACATATAAATTTTTACTCCGCGTCGAAAGTTATGGATTCAATTGAACCCGCGGAGTATATGCTAGATCCGCCCCCTGAATAACTACTATATTTACATGACTAACCACAAAAAGAAAAATAAGTTATTTTATCTAAACAATGGGAAAACTAAAAAATAGATATCTAACACTATTTTCATTCATAGTACAATAAAATTGAATGTCTTTAATTAGCATTAGTATTGATTTGATTTTTGTTTAAGATCTATTTGAATTACTAACATTTATGTACTATAAAACTTATTGGAGCATCCAAAAATTATAAGCACAAGCTTGAAATAATACGTTAAAAGATAAAACTATGAAAAAGTTTAAGAAATATTTGTAAACTACACACTATCACAAATATTTTTATGCATTAAATATGTTTAAAACTTCTATACATATAATGTCGGGTTGGTTTGGTTCGATTTGACTTTTTTTAGTTAAAACCAAACCAAACCAAATATGATCGGGTTTTTTTTCTTAACACAAAACCAAATCAAACCAAACTATAGTCGGGTTTTTTTTCTCGGTTTGACTCGGATTATCGGGTTGGTGCGGTTTGTCAGTTTCATTTGTACACCCCTAGTTACAAGGGTGGTCAGTTGATCACCCAATTGCACTGTGTTTACATATGAAATATTACGTTTTAGAGGTATATAACACATATTAAAGACCATTTGTTAGGATTTTTTTTACTTCTTTTAAATTTAAATACTCTTGAGTAAATTCCTAGCTTCGCCACAATGTGTGTATGTATATTCATGTTTATTCCTTTTTTGGACTTATAACGCTTAACATAACGTGGGAAAATAAAATTAACATCCGGCGAGCTACAAATAATAAAACTTACAAATATACAGCACAAAATATAAAACATGATTTTCTCGAACAATCAACAATGCCGAAATATATAAGGTAAAAGAGAATTCGAATAAAGTAGTTTGCTTGAATGGTGTTCTTCCATCCAACGGTGTTCTTCCATCCAAGTTTACTTATATAATATACTAAAAATAGATATTCACGTTTACTTGTACTTATTTTTAATTTATTTTTCAACATATAACAAAGATGAGTAATATAATAAAATTATCATATATCTTAAGGGGTGTATCAAGTTAATAGTGTACAAGTAAACTTGAGCTGAGTATAAAGTAGTATTAATTAATGTGGCCCACCTTATATCAGTACATTTTTTTTGGTCCAAACCTTTTATAACTATTTTACTATTTAGGGTCAGGTTAAAAAAAATTCAAATACTTCTTTTTATTACGTAATTTTTATTGAATGATTATTTATTTATGAAATATTTATGAGTTGAACTGAATGAAAGGAATGAGTATTTATTTAAGAAACATATATGAGTTGAACTGAATGAAAGGTAATACTTTTATGTAGTGACTAGTGGTTGTTACTATGTAAAGTTACTTAAAAACATTAAGAAATCAATACCTAAATCACATTAAATATTTTCAATAATTTGACTATTGTATCCGAGAACGATAGACTTTCTCGTTGTTGACCAAATATAAATAAGGATTAAACTGTAATTCACATGCTTTCTCGCCTTTTCACTCTGACACCCTCTACCTCTAGTGCGGCTTCAGTATAATTTTTGGGGAGCATAATTTTATGATTTATTTAAAATACTTTTTTGTTTATACGTTTATTTTTTCTAGAGGATCCTAAAATATGATACAGAAGATGAGTAAGTAAAATATAAGAGATTTTTATAGGATACTTTTTGTAACCGGTTATAGGAGATTATTCACCCAAAAATTTTAGTTAGTTATTTTTCCAAATGGAAATAATATTAGAAAATATAGATAATGCCTAGTGCTTTTACTTACATTATTATTTTGTATACTATTTACATGAGATGAGTTTAAATAAAGAAATGTGATCGGAGAAAATTCATTTGGTCATTCCCAACTTGTTTGGGATTTGAGGTATTAGGAGGTTCATGTATTTTTAATTTTATTTATTTATTTTTCACTTATATGGGAGCTTAATAGGATATGGAACAGAAAAGGGAAGGGAAATTAAACTGGAGTTAGTATCGCTGGTAACTTTGTTTCATTAATGATGTTTTCATTAATCAATTTCTAATGAATGTATAATTTGACATTTTGGATTATTAACCAATAAGTAATTTCGATGACGAAATCTACTTGCTAAAAGTATCCAATTAATAAATTATATATATATAAGAAATTCACAAGGCGCAAATTCCTAACTGTTGCTTTTCTAGCTCCAAGTTATTTCTTTCTCCATTAAAGCTTCCACTAGAGCTATTCATTTTTAAATTCTGAAAATTTGACGTAATTTCCTCCATTAAAGCTTCCATGACCCCCTCTCTCATGCTCGTTCTTATCGCAGAAAAGCTTAAGCTGAATTTCTTCCTTTCTGTCCATTAATTACTGGGTTCGACTGTTGAATAAGAGAATTAATATAGGGGTAGAAAAACAAAATTCCTGCAAAAATAGATGAGTTGTCTGTTGGATTTAATTTCTATGGGAAGACCAGAAGTCTCCAATATCAATATGTTATAATAAGCTGTTGAGGGCGTTTTAAAATACTAGTTTTAGGGTACGTGCTACTTAATTTTAATGCATATAAAAATTTAAAAATCACATAAATATTATTAATAATGTGATTGAGTTATAAAATAAAATTTTAAAAAGCACAAATTGTCCTATTTTGAACTTAATAAAGGAAGAAATTATGTCATAAAAAAAGTATTCTAATTTCTTGTCGCAACTCTAATATAAGAGTTTTTGCATTAGTAGCTCAGATATAGTATAATAATATATTAGACTTGTACACAAATATCATGCAACTATACTATGTTTTTCATGGTCTTAAAAAGTTAATTTTATTTACTCGCGTACCTAATATAAATTTTATATTATTCCATTTTACTAGGTTTAGTTATCGTATGAATAATTTAAATAAATAGGTAATACTTCGCCCAAATAAATTTATTTCTGAAAAGAAATAAAATGATTAATTGTCATAAAAAATAAAATAAAGTATTATTGGTTACTATTATTTTATCCAACATGAAGTGTATAGTAATGTAATTCTTAAAAAGTATAGAAGTCTATTTACATTTCATGTACATTTAATACATTCAAATAAAAGCATTACAATAATATTTAAATTATTTAATTTTATCTCTAGACACATTTTAAGCTTTTCTAAATATAAAATTAACTAATTAAAAATTAATATTGGTAGAGTACATGAATTCAACTAACTGAATATTATCTCATTAATTGACGAACGTGTTAATATATGTTCTCATGAATTTTATAGTTATAGGAAATAATTTAATAAAGTAAAATCTAAATTGATTTTAAAATTTTAAAATTGAAAGGGTAAAATTCATCTCAATACCAAAAGTTATCTTAACCCGACCATAGTCCTTGCATAAACATCTTCCAAATTTAGATAATAATCTCCATCATTCAAGATATCTTGCTAACCTTTCCTCGGTAGGCTTTGTTAGAATAGACCAAATTAAAAAACGTTTCTATGCTATATATTTTTTCCTTGGTGATTATCTTAGAATATATTTATACACACTCAATAAAAAGAATTAAGCAGAAAATAGAAAATAAAGAAACAACATGGTAGATTATATATGGTCATTAGTGCGAACATATACGTTGAATTCACATAATGAATTGTAGAAAGAAATTTTTATTTGATTTTAAGTTCTTAATTATTAGAGGTCACTACCTAATTTAAATAAAAAAATATTTAATTGCCAAAATTTAGTTAGTTTCAAAATCTTAAAATTAAGAAAACAATTAAATAATAATTTTGTTATGGGAAATCTATAATTAAAGGAGTGTCCATGTGTCAACTGTTAATCTTTTTAAAAATCACATTAATACTATATCAAAGTTATTTTGTATTATAAATTAAATATAAGTTCCTAATAATAACTCAATAAAGAAAGACATTCTGCCATATAAAAGTCCTCGATCGTCATTCAACACATTCAACTAAAAATTTGTTTAAATTTTATAGTTTCATCACTTCATTACACAAGAATTCTTTGCTTGTTTATTTTTCTAGGTAACTTTTCTATGATTGCTCGTAATTTCAACTTACTTTTAAATTTTTTTTTAAAGATATATGCACAAAGAAACTTTGCTCGTCTAGTTTCTAGAGAAAATTTAGTTTTATGATTTTTATTTTGTTGTATTTATTTTTTACTTTCATAAAATATATTTATCAAGAGTTTTATACCAATTTTAGCCATATATTTCTTTTTACTATTTTGTTGTAACGTATAAATGTAAATTGCTTAATATTACTTAGATTTCTTTAACTAATTTGTACTCTTAACGTTATAACTTTGAAAATATTTAGTTCTTAATTTAAATGTATTCTAATAAAAGATAAAGGAAACAAAAATCGAAAATATGTTTTAGATGCATTTAGTTTTAAATAGTCCTATTCAAATAATTCAGTCAAAAACCATTATAAATTTAATATGTTGCATTATGAGAATTATTGAAGTTCTAATTATACACCGTTTGTAGTTGAGCTAATATTATTTTAATACGATATGCAACGTAGAATGCACCTCTTTATCTTTTATTTATTTATTTATTTATTAAAAGAATGCAATTTCAAATTGGAATAGGCAATTCAATTAGTGTTGCAATTGATGTCGTACGATAACTACAAAATATATTTTACGATTTTGATGATTGACAATTAAAAATTCCTAAAAATTAAGAGTTTATATGTAGTTCAAATAAAGGAAATATTTAATAGTCAAAATTTTAATTAATTTTATAGCCCTAAATATTAGAAGAGTAACTTAAATTACAGTTTTATCCAATGTGAAATCTATTTTTAAAGGGTAAAAAAGACGAACGATATTTCGCTAAGGGCATTCGTGCTTTTAGTATAATATATAGATAGATAAATAGATAGATAAATATAGATAGATAGATAGATAAATATAATAAAAAGGGGAACAATGCTAACATAATACGATTAGCAAAATCTTATATATTTTGGAGGCTTTATTGACTCTATATGGTTTATTGCCAATTACCAATAATAATTGTTCACAATGAGGCGATTAATACTTTCAAAAAAGTTTACTTTTCTAAAACTGACAATTGTTCCAACAAATTGTTATACATCACTGTACAGTGTACATAATAATCTTTTGGCCTTATCACTTATGTACTCATACCTTCGTCATTTCTTATCTTTTTACTAAACCAAACGGGAAATGGCGATATATTTACTGCTAGTCCATCTCATTTCACTACAAGGAATTCGGCAAAATCAACCACAGTAGGTCGGTAAAAAATCGGTCGAAAAGTCAAAGTATGATGGTTTATCAAATATATTTTTATTCAATTTTTTTTACAAAATCTATCAATTTCGGTCGGTTATGTTTGTTCAAAAATGCGAGAAACTATTCTTGCATTCCGCGAAATTTATTTTTCAAGAAACCAACCAACTTTAATATATTTTTTATTTAAAATAAATTTAAAATTAAAATTAAAATTCAAAAAATCCGACCACAATCGGTCGGTTATTCAGTCGGTCATATTAAAACCCTAACCGATTTCGGTCAGTGATCGTATTTTTTTGTAATAAAATCGACTGAAACCGATTGGTTATTTTCGCGTATTTTTTTGTAATAAAATCGACTGAAACCGATTGGTTATTTTCGCGCGAAAATAAAATTAAAAAGTAAATAAAATAAAAGAAAGTCTTAAACTCAAAAGCACCAATAGTCTAGTGGTAGAATAGTACCCCGACTTAATTCCCAGATGGTGGATTTTTTAATTACAAAATTAAAAATACCGATCGACTTTGTCGTTTTTCGGCAAATTTTTTCTTTTCTGGTCATTTGTGAAATTGAATTGACCCATCGAAAATGGTCAGGAAATACCGACAGAAGTCGTTCGATTAGTTGTATCGATCATACGATTACTAATCGACACAAAACAATCAGTTTTCGGTCGATTTTTACCAATTACCGGCCAACATCTGTCGATTTTGACAGTCAATTTTAATTAAATTGTTAGAATTAAAGATATGGGGCACTTTAGGTGGTTTTACATATATATTATGCGATTCCTAATTTATGCTCATAGACTGATCTTCTAATGATTTTGTAAGGAAATGAATTGGACAAGGAACAAAATGTAAAAAAAATTACGGATAGAACGCAAATCAATATAAATGGTACGTACATTAGTAAGGTGTGAGAAATGCAATTAGCTCTCAACACTGCACCAATTTAGAAATAATCAATAACAAAATAAATATAGTAAAAAAAATAAATAATAATATATATAGGGAAGGGATTGATCATCAGAAGAAGAAAGCGGCGGTGGAAGCAATTGCAGAGATTAGAAGTGGAACAAAGAGAGTAGTTCCATCATTTTCCATTGCAGGTGAAGGTGCAGGTGCTTCTTCTCCAGCAGCCATGACTCCAATATTTCCGAAAGCTACAACAATCATCATACATATTGCGAAAACCATAGCCAATTTCTTCAATCCCTCCATTGATTCTCTTAATTTCTCAAACCTTTTCTCTTCAAAATGGAACTCTCAGAAATAAGCTGATGATTTTTTTGCAGGATTAAGGATGTCCTTTTATAACAAAACATTAAGAATCTTCCAGCTATACACTGGTATTGTTTAAGTCTAATATGAAATGATTTTAGTAATATGCTAGCTAGGCTGGGTTATATGGGTGTATGATAACAATAATTGTTTTGCTTTGTTAATTAATACGGCCGGAGATTTTATTTGTTTTATGTAATTGAACTAGAATAATGCTTGACAATTAATTGGTCTGTTTTCTTTGAAGTATTAATTTGTTGTATTTATTGACTGTTCATCCTCTAGCAAATGGGAGCCACGTTAGAGTATCTTTTTTATTTGGCTGTTCCAAATAAAAAAAGAAAAAGAGAAAAATTTGAAAAGACAGCTTCAAAATAGTATTGATGTTGATGCCTTAGAAGGGAAAATGAGAGGATATTAGTATTGGACATGGAAGAGAGTAGGTTTCAATTCTAACGCACCATTACATCACATGAGGCTTTGCACACGGGAAGAATAAATGGAGTCATGATTCGAAATTCAAAATTTACTTAGGTCAAGATCGATTGATTAATATGAACTAAAAGGTGGGTTAATACTCAATTGTTAGCTTGTTTTTTTTTTTCAATTTATTTGTTTATATATCAACTCACACTGATTTTATTTTTTAAAACTTTTAACTTTCAGAATAACAATAGTTAATTTGATATAAATATTAAGTGTGAAGTATCTTTAAATGTATAAAGCAGAAACTAAGATGGACACTAAAATTAAAATAGAGGTGAGTAATAAACAAAACCATTAATTCATCAGATTTGGTAATAACTAGTAATATAGAAATATCACGTCCCGAACCTGGGCATGACGTAACACGGCACCCGGTGCCTGACTACTGAGACCGAGCGAACCAACTGGTTGGTTGAATCAATATGTGATATCATAACATACTAAAAGCGGAAGATAAACTAACATATGTTAATACACTGAAACTCAGAATGATATAAGTTAATGTGCGGAAAAACTAACATAAGCCCGAAGTATATTTGTAGCCAACATTGCTTAACATGAAAAGCCTGTGACTCTGTCTAACTGTTACTCTAGTCTATGAAGCCTCTAATGAAGTATTGAAAACAATGATTATCTGAAAAATACTGAAAACTATAAAGTAATGATAATGCCCCGAAAGAACCGGGGCTCACCAAATAGGTGATAGGAGAATCCTAGCGCTCTAAATCGTCAACTTGTAATCATTACCTGCATCATGAGTGCAGACCCCGGGCAAAATGGACGCCAGTACATTTGAATTGCACTGGTATATAAAGAAACTGAAAGAAAGAAATATAAATGTTGAAACTGATACTGAACTGATTAATGAGAATTGATAATTGATAACTGAAATGATAGCTATTGAAACTGAAACTGAAATGATAATTGATAACTAAAATTATAACTGATAACTGAACAGAACAAAGGAAGTAAGGATATGAATACTTCCTCTTCTGAATGATGAACAACCTGTTTATCTGAATAAGTAAACTGTGGCCTCAGGCTCAATATATATGTGCTCAAACTGTAGCCTCGGGCCGAAGTATATGTATACATAACTGCGGCCTCAGGCCCAAAGATACATAAAGCATAAAGTCCGACCTTAGGCCCAAAGATGCATAAAGCATTAACTGCGGCCTCAGGCCCAAACATGCATAAAGCATAAATTGTTGCCTCAGGTCCAAACATGCATAAAATATAAACTGCAGCCTCGAGCTCAAATACAAGTGTTCAACACTCAGAGATTTAAAAATAGGAACTGAGAATCGTACTGTAATACATGATGTTGGTACTCAATTTTTCCTCAAACTATTTTAAAATTTGCATATGTGCCTTCAAAATCACTTTTTAAATAACTAGTATTTTCCCATATTTTATTAATTTATTTTCCAATTTATTCATTATTTTAAAATTCAATAATTATTCATAAATTATATTATAAATAATTTTAAAATATTTCCTAGCTCAATATATCATTTTAATCCTATTAGGATTTAATTATTTCATAAATTAGCCAATTTGACATTATTTGGCTATAATTACAATAATTTTGTAATTATACCCTATACATTTTATACCATTTTAATTCAATAGTTAGTCATTTTATATTTTAAATATTAGTTAATTACCTTAATTTCACCTATTTAGCCTTATTTTCATTTTATGTAATTGTTAGTTATTTTTATTAATTCTTTATCTGTTTAATTGGGTATTTAATAATTAGACCCTTCCTATTTAAAATCTAGCCTAAATCGAATCTGACCCCAACCCAATTGAGACCAACCCAATACCCAATCCAAATAACTCAATAACCCAAGCCCAATCTCTAAGCCTACCCGACCAAATCCCCACTTTTGATCTGGACCGTTGATTAATTTAATCAACGAACCAGATCTGTTCTTTCCTAATTAAACCCCTAACGACTACCCCCCCCATTTCATTCACCCGCTCATTCATCTCTCTACCTCCCTCTATCTCTATCTCTGGTTCTCTCTAAAACCTTATCGTCTCCTCCTCTTCGATGGAGTCTGTCCACCTCCTCCGGCCACCTCCCTTGCCAGAAGTTATGTCCTCTCATCATTTCCTGCCCCCTGCTTCACCCCATGCCGGTCTGATGATACCTTGAGGCCCTCAGATGAACCTGGAGCGGTTCAACTCCTACCCATGGTCCCTCATGCCATTTTCCGGCCACCTCCGGCCGTTTGAGTAAGATCTATGACTTCTCCGGCTAAAGCCGGTGACATTTTAAGGTTTTCTTGTTTTCTATGGGTTCTCTCAAACCCTAACTCCTAATATTTTTCGATTTTTCTTTTAGATCTGTCTTAGATATGTGTATGTTATGAAGCTTTTTACATGTTTCCTTCAAAGAAACCTTTCTATTTCTAAATGTTTCTTCATCTCAAAATTAGGGTTTCATAATCCCTCTTTCAAAACCATTTTTTTACGCTTTTACTATCATTCTATGATTCTTTCTATGATTCAACGATTTATTTGAAGTTTTCTTTTTATTTTGACTTATTATGCTGAAACCCCTAGGTTTTCCTAAATTCTGAGTCTATCTTTGACTAATACGTTCATTTAAATGTATGAACTCTTATTTCTCATAAATGTTTAAGTTTTCTGTGATTTTACCATGTTTTGCTCATTAGGGTTTCTGATTATGTTCTCTTTTGCTTATATCGTGTTCGTCCTGTTTAATCCCTTTAGTGTTACTGCTTTGTCTCTAAACCTATATGATTTTTGCCACTATAGACACTAGGGTTTTCGACTCTTTAATTCTCCTTGTTCGTTTAAATGTGTGCTAAACCTCGAATCCCTAATTCTATGTGATTCTTTACCTTGCTATGCTTTTTTTTGCCTATTATTTGCCTAATTGATTTTGTTCCTGTTCGAATCCGTGACTCTCTGCAACTTTACTTTGTTAGGGTTCTTGATTTATTATTTGCACCCCTGATTCCTTGAGATTTGAAGAACCTTATGATTTCTTGTGTGATATTCTTCTGATTTCCGACTTTTAACTTATTTTCTTACCTTGTTACATGATTAATTGGTTGCCAATTGATTATTATTTCCTTAATTTATATCTTCTGAACCTAGTCTCAATTATCTACTTGAATTGGGTTGAAATTGTTTCCTTATATGTTATACACATAAGAACTTTCCTTAATTGTTATTTACCTACTAGTCGTTTGAGTTTGACCCCTTCAATCAAGGGATACCCAATTGCCTGCTATACTTACACTGTTTTATAATCCTCTAAGCTATATATGGTCTTTTCCTTATTTTGTTACTCACTGTGTGAATAACTCCCTTAATTATGGGAGTACTTGTGCTGATTTCATTCTGATTGATATCAAGTCCCATAGTTATTGCTTGATTATGATTTTTACCTTACTTTTCATCCAGCTTTCAAAACTATATATATGTATGCTCTTCTCTCATTTGAAACACGAACACGAATACACACACACACAAGAATACTCATTGCTTTCTCTCTTACTTTCCTACACACTCTCTCTTATTGAATACTGACTACTCAGTCGGCTGAAATCCAAGACTGAGTAACTTATTATTGCTCTACTTCTCTACTTGCTCTACTGCTCTCTTGCTCTGCACACTACTGTCCTATTGCTTTACTTCTCTGCACACTACTGTTCTATTCTATCAATCTTGACCGATATGTCTTCTATTTGATTTATAGCATCCAAAACAACATTTTTATGTTCGTACTGCACTTTCTCTTATTCCTTTTGTGCTTCTACTTGTGGTTCTACTGTTTACCCTGCAACTAGAATATCTATTTTGTCTATGTGATTTTACTTCCCCTTATTTCAGCATGTCTACTGCTCCTCCTATTTGTTTTGTTACAATTCTGCCTTACTCCCTAACCCCAGTACATTGTCAGCATGTATTCATGATCCCCCTAGCTACTAAGTAATCCTGAACCCCTTCCCTGAACTTAATGTGTGAACCCGTTTGGCATCCCTCAATCTAATGCTGTTAAGCTCCTGACATGAAAATTTTGTGATAGAATGTGCTGTGATTGTTTAAGTCCTGTAATACTTTCTCTGATGTCTACCAGTGTGCAAAATGTGCTTTCACATGTGAACAACTTGTCCCCAATTCCCCTTTCCCCTGTTTATGTTTATGTGTGCTATTCTGATTCTGAGATTGTCCTACTCACCTTCTTTCAAACTGGTTTTCACCAAAGCAAACTCTTATGTCACTCTCCCAAACAATTTTCAAATTGTTTTTCAATTCAACTCTTTTTCTAAAATATATCAAGCACTCTCACATACTCTTAGAAGTCTAGGTTCTTCCCCCTTAATGTGTGACTGCT
>ML426175.1:9719-26447 GCA_005239525.1 Nicotiana knightiana
CACGATCGCCTTAATCATACCTGACTTAATTAAATCATTTAGTTACGTGTTTTAGAACCTATGTGCGTGATATCTTTTGCCGCTTTTAAATTACTTGACTATTCGTGTTTATTGAATTATCTTGAAACAAGTCACGCGTACGTGTATCCATTTTATTCGAGTGTCAAAATCGTGTCACGTGTACGTGTACACAATTCATAACACTTAATTAGTTGCTAAGATTGTTTGGCCAAAGTCGCGCGAACGCGTACGTTGATTTATTTGTGGAAATCATAAATATATCACGCGAACGTGTACATAACCACGATAATAAATTTATAAGCGCGCTTAAAGAACTCTAACGTAGTAGCTATTATACTTGATAAAGTTTTCTATATTACAAGTCATTAACATGCTAAGAGACATTTTGTAGCTATTAACCAAGAATCCAAATGGTCTATTTTCCATATTCCTCGCTACAATTCATAAACAGTTGCTAAACTAAAACTTCTCAATTAAAATAGCAAAATCCTTTTTAAAAAAAAATATATATATATATATATATATATATATATACAAGCATGTTCAATTCTATCTTATTAGATTATAAGATCAAAATTAATAATTAAAATCCAAACATCACATATCTAAAGAAACATTGCAACAGAGAAATAAAATAACCACTATAGTATTAGCATCCAAACAACGCATCAAACAAATCAGTATGCAACCAACAATACCAAGAATCTTATCAATTAGAAAAGAGATCTTTGCAAAAAAAAAAGGAAGAAAAGGACGGGAATATGACCTTTGGTATAAATGAACTGACTTGAAATTACAAAGGCCTACTAGTTGGACGGCTCTCGACCGAAAAATTGACTGACGACCTCAACGAAAACGCGATTCTGCACGGAAACCTCAGACTACGACCTCAAACGACTTCAACATCCCAATTTCTATACAACTCGGCAGAAGCAGATTTCAGTAGTTTCAACGACTATCGCCGTTTTTTTGTTCGTTTGACGTCGATGGTGAGACTACGAAAAAATAGAGACAGTAGAGGTGGAAGAAAGGATAGAAACAACAGCTAGGTACAACAACAACAGTCATGGCCGTCGTCGGTCATCACCTCAGGCAGCGGAAACCATGGAAAGGGCGAGAGCTGGCTGGTTATTGCTAACTAAAAGTGACTTTTCAATGGTGAAGCTATGGAGGATTCATATGGTGTCGAAAATTTGTGTTTTAGTGTTTGGAGGAAAGAATATAGTTGTATTTTTACTAGCCAACACTTCGTTGAAGAAGACGACTACTTTTGTTAGATGTTGCTTCAAGATCCCCTTACTCGTTACTATCTGTCTCTCGTGCTCTCTGTTTTGCGTCTCTCCTCTCACCCTTTTTAGATGTAAGTCCCCCATCCTATATAGATGTGTATGTGCTTGTAACTTATGTGAAGAAAGTGGGAAGTGGGAAGAAGAACGTGAGTGTGTGGGAATGTGGTGTGAGAGTGGGGATAAGACATGAGTGTAGTGGGGAATTGGGGAGTTGGGTGTTATATATATATATATATATATATATATATATACTAACCAACTTACTTTTAAAAATAAACTATATAAATAAGAAAACTCACTATTTACACTAAGTTTAAATTATACTAAGAAAAATACTACTATAACTTACATTTAAATTAGAAGAAACCAAGTTTTTATATATATATATTCTTCTATAGGAACAAATCTTATATTCTAAGAATGTGAATTTTTTTTGTTATTTTTAATTTTCGTAAATAAAACCTATTAAGAGTAAGATAAAATTTTTAAAATATTAAGATTAGACCTAAAAGAAATATTTACAGCAAAATAGTATAGAATTTGAGTGTGGTAAAAAATTAGTTGTTCACACCCCTGAAAATACACCCATTCCTGAACCCACTCCAAACCCTACTCCTACCCTCAAGAATCGTCGTGTCAAAGTTCTTGCCCGGAAATCTGTTGCTTCTGGGACTAGGGAAAAATTCTTGGAGGATCTTATTAAAGCGGACAAAGGTTCTAAGTCAGATTCGTCCAGTGAATCTTTTAAATCAGCCAACAAGGAAGACGCGTCTGGTTCAACCAGTTATGAGAAAGGTAATCCTGAAATCAATTCTGAATTTGCTTCTGCTGATAAAAGGTTCGTATTGGTTGGGTCTGTTATTGATGTTGAAGTGCCTAAAAGGCAGAGGGGTGGTAGAAAAGAAAGAATTCTTGAGAGAGAGGGAAAACAGTTGAGAGGGGATCTGGGGAGGATGGTACCACGCTGGTTACATGTGATCCCATTCCTGAAACTGTTGGGGAAAACGTCACAGATTTAGGGGGAAACATAGTTGAGGAGGCTGTAGCAGGTCTTGCAAGTCTGAAGAAAGGAACAGATGAACCTGTTTCATCTGGGGAAGAAACATTGGCTGAAAGGCTGAAGAAACTGGAGGAGTCCTATAACCCCAAGAAAAGGAGGACTTAGAAGTCCAAGAAGGCAACTCACCCAGTTCCTTCAAAGAAAAGAAAAGTTTCTGAAGCTGCTGATGTTCCTGCACCAAAAGTAAGAGTTACTCGTAACACTGTGAGAGATGAAGAAGAGAAATTGGAAAAGGCTCTGAAAGAGAGCAAGAAGAAGAGGGCAACAAAGGGAATAGCGAAAGTTGGAGAGCCTGTTGAGGCTATTGAGATTGAAGAGAAAACGCTGGACCTGGTCCAACAGGAGGAGCAGCCTGCTCCATGTCACTGCATAGTTTTGAAGATTGACAAATGGCTGACCAGTTGAACCAGGTCCATCACAGCACACATCTTGAACTGAATAGCTGGCACATGAACCGTATATGCATAGGAGATATTTGTGAATGTGAAATATCAATGAACCAAGAGATTGTCTCCTAATGCAAAAATGTTGCAAATTGATGAGAAGATTGAAGTCGAATTCAGCAAGGAAAGTAACAAAATAAAGGAAGTTGAGTTTGATACGAATTTGTTCACCCAGGTAGAGTTGGACTAGAATTGCACGACAAGCTCAACAACTGACTCTATAAATACTTGATGTATTTCTGCTGGAATTCCGAATGCACAAAAGCTGAAGTGAATCAAAATCTGAAAGCAAAGTTCCTAGAGTTATTTTGCTAGCAGAATCATTGTGCGACACAAAGGCTACAATTCAACTAGAAGAACCAGTTCCATCTGATTAATTATTGAGTCTAGTTGATTGTAGTAGAAGTTTTAATATTGTATCTTTTCAACTTTCATAGAAGCAATTGTAATAGGTACGCATTGTTCAAGTTAGAGTTAACCAAGAAAACTCCTACTTTACGCACACTACTTCCTTTACAAATAATAACTCAATCATGCAATATATATAATTACCTCAACAAAAGGCCTTATATTTTTTTAATTGGTGTATATATATATATATATACACACACACCAATTAAAAAAATATAAGGCCTCTTATTAAAATTTGATTTTAGGTCATTAATTTTATAAAGCGGTCCTTAGAAAGCATAAAAGTAACTCAGTTATGTCGAAGGAGAAAACCTCGAAAGAGTAATTGGAAATTGGGATGAAATTCTTGGAGCAACCTAAAGCATCTTGATAGAGCCAATAATTGCCATCAATTGCGATGGTACATGTCACGACCGAATTTCGGAGTCGTGATGGCGCATGTCGTAGAACCAGGCAAGCCTCCCTTTTTAACTAAGCTAAGTTCAATTTCCAATAAAAATGCCCTTTTAAACGAATTTATTAATAATACTAAGAATCTGAAGTTTAAAACAATATTTGAAGAAACTAAATTTAAAACCTCCAATCCCGGATTCGGTGTCACTCAGTCATGAGCTACTATAACGTAAAGCAAAAGAAAAGGAGAAATGGACAACATTGTCTCAAAATAAATAACAACAGGTAGAACAGGAAAGAGAAGGCGAGGTCGCGATCGCCAGTTGCTACCTCGACAACTCCAATAAAAATGCTGATCACTGCTCAATATCTGCTACAGGTCCCGGTGTACCTGGATCTGCACACAAGGTGCAGGGGGTAACGTGAGTACACTAACTCAGAAGTAACGAACCCAAACTATGGGCTGAGAAGTAGTGACGGACAAAACCTCAATTATGTTACAATAAATATTATACAGAATTCAGACATGCTAAAAGTTTATCAAGATGAGAAAATATGCCAAGTATGCCCAGTATACTCTACATACCATCATAAAATATATGTATGAAACCAGTATGGATATGCACATAGTGCTCATAGCTCTCCCACAGAAGTCCACTCAGTACTATATATGGCTCTCAGGCCCAGGGAAGTTCCATTCCGGAATATGCATAAACATCGGTGACCGTAGTCACTCCGTACTGAGGAAGAAGGCCGGTCCAGCCCCCACGGAGAAGATCCATCTCCGGAATACAACACTCGGACAATATCCATGTCCAGGAAAGATCTATCCCTCACATAACATCAACTTCGGACAAGATCCATGCCCAGGGAAGATCCATCCCTCACATAACATCAGCTTCGGACAAGATCCATGCCTCATCATCAATGCGCTCACTATGGGTGTAAAGACTCCGGAGGGGCCCTAGTGGCCCGAGCGCCATATCAAGCCAACAAAGGCATGATTTAATATCGCTGCGGTGTGCAGTCTGATCTCTTAACTGTCTCAATAACAGGTTCTCGGCCTCACTTAGTCATTACTCTTCAGTCTCACTCACATGGATCAGATATGCATCTATCAGCCCGAAACAATGATAAGTATGCATATAATTAATAA
This sequence comes from Nicotiana knightiana, assembly GCA_005239525.1. NCBI lineage: Eukaryota > Viridiplantae > Streptophyta > Magnoliopsida > Solanales > Solanaceae > Nicotiana > Nicotiana knightiana. The sequence goes on from ML426175.1 coordinate 14,493, forward strand.
TACTGAGACTGAGATATGAAGTGATATGCTTTAACAAGACTGAGTATATGAAATCAAGTAATCACAAAATGAGACAGTAATATACGACCACTCGGGTCTCAGCATTTTCCGGCGTGAAGCCTAGCATTTGAACTTAACATGATTTCTAACATGTTCACAATTACCACATTAATGGAAGCACAGTTATCATCATGGAATAATCACTAAGCGGTGACATGGGATAAGCCAGGCCACAAATCCTCGGTGCACGCCCGCACTTGGCATGTGCGTCACCTAAATTATAGTCATAAATCATTTAGCTCGGGGTTTCGAACCCTCAGAATCAAGTTTGGAAACGTTACTTACCTCAAAACCGGCTAAAATACTATTCCGTTGTGCTTTTGCCTCTAAATTCTGACTCTGAGTGCTCCAAATCTACCAAGTTCAGATTTTTATCATCAAATTATACTTAATGAATGAATTCCAATTGAAAAGTACCAAGTTTAGCTCAAAACCTAAAATTAGTCAAAACCCGACCCACAGACCTGCGTCCCGAAACTCAAAAATTATTATACCAAACTGTTCTTCATCATCTCACGAGTCCGTACATATAAAAAGCACTAAAATCGGAGTTCGTTTGACCCCTCAAATAAATTCCTAAAGGTCTCATAATCTCAAACCCTAAACCTCCTCTTTCTACTGATTTTTCATGAATTAATTGCTGAGATTGTGTTCTATAATCACCCATAAACGAGTTTTAATGATCAAAACACTTACCTCTATGAAGAACACTGATTTCCCTCTTCAAAAATCGCCTCAAGAGCTTTTTCCCGTTCAAAGATGGTGTTAAAAGGTCTAATGGTCGCGGAGAGTTTTAGTTTATACTTTCTGCCCAGGAGTTCCGAACCTGCGGCCCATGTCTCGCACCTGCGGGACCGCACCTGCGGTCAAAACAACCGCACCTGACAACTTTTCACTAAACTGCCTATCTCCGCACCTGCGACTCACATTCCGCACCTGCGACTTCGCAGGTGCGGCCCGCTATCCGCATCTGCGACCTCTTCCCTGGCTGGCCAAATCTCGCACCTGCGGAGCCTCCTTCCGCTCCTGCGATGACCCATCCGCAGGTGCGGTTACACCAGCACCAGCAACTTCATCAGCAACACAAGCACTCCAAACTCTCCGTTAACCACTCAAAACCATCCCGAGCCCCTCGGGACCCCAACCAAACATACCAACATCTCATATATGATCATTCAAACTTAGTTGCACTCCCGAGACACTAAAAATAACGTCAAAATACCAAAATCACATCAAATTCAAGCCTAAGAACTTTCAAAATTTCTAAAATCCACCAATGATGCCGAAACTATCCAAAACAACTCCGATTGACCTGAAGTTTTTTCAGACACATCCAAAATGACATTACGAATCTGTTCCAACTTCTGGAATTCCATTCCGACCCTGATAGCCTATTTTTCACTGCCGACCGGAAATTACCAAAAACTAACTTTCGCCAATTCAAGCCTAATTCTACACCGGACATCACAAAAATATTTCGAGCACACTCCCAAGTCCCAAATCACCTAACGAAGCTATCCGAGCCATAAAATCCGCATTCCGAGGTCGTTTCCCAATAAGTAAAAACTCTCAGTTGACTTTTCCAACTTTAAAGCTATTTTTAAGGACTGAATGATTAAACTCTCATTACAATCATTCCGATTTCAAGCCTACCAACTCTAACACATCAATAACGGTATAACCAACCTATGACCAGTCAAGAATAGTAATTATGATGCAGGTTCTACGTAACGATGGACCGGGTCGTTACAGAACATTCTTTAAAGGCATAAATATTTTTTCTTTATAAAACTGGTTTTATAAGTTTAAGAAGTCCACGTATACCTATTTCTTTTCAACAAGTCTTATTTGTAGTTCTTGATGAAGGAGGAAGTTGAATGTAATGTGTTTTCAAGAATGAAATTCGAAGAAGATGAACGGCGGGAGGTATTCCGTATTCAAGATATCATGGGTTCATTTCGGTTATTTATAAGGGTAATTTCCGTGTTACAGATTGAATTCAAGTTAAAAAATAAAAGAGGCAGTGTAAGTTAATTCTATAAAGCTTGCGCAATAAGAAAACAAGTTTCACGAAAGCCCTCAAATGACTTAATTATCGGCTTTGCCTCAAATTACTTATTGTAATATTGATTGCTTATCTATTTAAAATAAATATACATACCGATGAAAAAGTTGATTGCTTATCTATTTAAAATAAACTTGTTCAAGGCAGAAATTTAACTTGTAAATAATCACCCTAGCCAAATTGATATTTTATGAATTTGACTAGAAAATACAAAAAGATATCACCATAACAAAAATTCTCGTCAAAATATTTTAAAGTCGGAAGTCACATGTCTCAATAAAAATTATGCGATTCTAAGCCAAGAATACATCTAAGAATTTAAACAACAAAGCTTTACAAACCCAGAAGTTAGCTAAAAAACTGATAAGTGTTCTTCAGAATTCAAAGAGTCAACTGAGTTGTCAGTTCTTGATATATAGTTTTTACTTCTATTTTAATTGAATTATTGAGGGAATTAAATTACTTAAAGCGCATTAAATTACATTTATTTTTATGAGTAATTTAGTTTTTTAACTTCTACTTTGAAGCTTCATGCTTATAATATAATAATATGATATGATTTTTTTTCTTTTTATTCCCGCAAAGTTTTTCTCTTAACAATATACTTCTTGCATATACTAAAATACTCATATGGTTACATAATGCAAATTTTATTAGAGCTTCCCCTATTTTTCTTTGTATCTCTCAGAAAATTGCATAAATATGACACTTTTGGGGTTGAACTTTAACTTTTGATTCCCGCTTGTCTCATGAGCAGAACTTTAAGGTCAAAAGTTACAATGATTGTCCATGGGCAAGCGAGATACAACACTTGTTAAACTTGAAGTTCTGCCCATGGGTCAAGCGAGGATAAAAATTCAAGACCATCTACTTTGAGAGCTATTTGTGTTCTTCGCCCCTCATTTATGTAAGTTCACAGGTCAATCAAGATTTAAAGCCTTGTGATATTAGTAGGGTCTTCCATATATCATTAATTTGTTTTTCACAATTTCCTATTCCCACTACTAGAAAATCATAAATTTTCGACGGAAAATAATTGTCGAAAATTTCCGACGGAATCCGTTGGAATTTTCAAAAAAATATCAATTATATTATTTTGAAATTTTTTTCGACTATATTTCCGACCAAATCGATGGCATTTTTGGCGCAAAAGCTAGTTTGACTCGTTTGACTTCAATTTCAAGTCGGTAGTTTTTTTTTTTAAAATATACTTAAAATGAAAATTCCAACCGAATCATTTGTAATTATTTCTTAAAACCCTACCCGACTCCCGTTCCCCAAAAACATAAACATTTCTTTTCTTCTTCATTCTTCTCTCATCCTCCTCCTCTCTCCCTCTCGTCCTTCTGTTATAGGTAATGTGTTCTCTCTCTCTCTCTCTCTCTCTCTCTCATACACACACACACACACATTTCCTCCTCCCTTTTCCGTCTCCTTTCTCCTCCTTTTTCCCATAATTTTTTAACTTTTTTTTTCGTTTTCAGCAGTGATTCCACGGCGGCAGCGTCACATTTCTTCTCCGGCATTTTTTTCCATCGACGTAAGTACTTCGCTAACATCTATATCTTGTTTTCATTATTAAATTTGTAGTAATTTTAGTTGTTGTGGGCTTATTAGATTTTCTATATATGAACATCCTAACTAGTTAAATTAGGTATGGTTGAAATTTTAGGGATTTTTGTTTTTTTTGGTAGAAATACGAAATTTTCATTCATTAGCTAATTCTATTATATAAAGCCAGAGTCCCATTGGACTCATTAGTAGATACAACCACCGTGTTGTTTATATTTGGATTGCAAGTTACAAAAGGGTGCCCAAGTTCAACTAAGTTAGCAAGTTGTAACGACCCGGCCGTTCGTTCCGAGAATTTAGCCCATTTGCCCCATTTCTGCTTCATTGCTTGTGTGGTTCATCTCTTTTGTGTGGTGTTGGGTTGGTTGACTCGGGTTCAGAGTGGTCATGGTGAGAAATGAGACACTTAGTCTCTTAAGTTGGCTTTATAGTTAGAAAAGTTAACCAGAAGTTGACTATTGGATAAACGACCTCGGAATATGGATTTTATAGCTCGGATAGCTTTGTTAGGTGATTTGGGACTTAGGAGTGTGTTCGGAATGAAGTTTTGAGGTCCGATGTAGAATTAGGCTTGAATTAGCAAAAGTTAGTTTTTGGCGATTTCCGGTTGGCAGTGGAAAATAGGCTATCGGGTTCGGAATGGAATTCCGGAAGTTGGAGCAGGTTCGTAGCGTCATTCTGTATATGTGTGCAAATTTTCATATTATTCGGACGAGGTTTGGTTAGTTTCGGCACCGTTGGTGAATTTCGGAAGTTTGAATATCCTTAGGCTTGAATCATGGGTTGATTTGGTGTTTCGATGTTATTTTGGGTGTTCCGAGAGTTCGAATAAGTCCGAGTGATCATTTATGACTTGTTTATATTTTTTGTTGGGGCCCCGAGGGGCTCGGGTTGAGTCCGGATGGGTAACGACATGATTTTTGGCATTTTTGGAGTTGTAGAAATATATGTAGAAAAGACAACTACTTTCCGGGGGAAAAATTTACTACCTTGCAGCTATTATCACGAGAAAGCACACAATAGAGCATATTAGATTGTAATATTCACAAAATAGTGTCAAATTTTGGATTCTATGGTTCATTCATGCCGTGAGAGCAAACATTGTTTGCAAAATTAAAGTAAGTTAATCCGAAAAAAGACAATTACATATATAAGAAAGATATCTGCTCTAGCTTTCTAGGAGGAACATTGTTCGCAAGATCTAGTGTTAGTGAGAGAGTTGATGCAACACCTTCTTCCTTTTTAGCTCTCTCTTCTCTTTTGTATGTATACATTTTTTTTATGTTTCCATGTCATTTACAAAATAATCTTGCGAAAAACAAAGACAAAAAAATTATACAATACTCACTTTAATCTCTTCAAGTTGTGGTAAAGAATGAGCATTTTCACAAAAGATGCAAAATAAAATACTTTGCTAACCAAATACTGCCATTACCTGCCAAATAGAAGTGGCTAAAGGAAAAGTTTCTGGAACATAGAGAAAGGGGCTAAAAGACTATAAGTTGGAACCTTTTCTTTTTCGATGACAATGTTGCCCGGTCCAGCTTATGCGCAAATCGACTATTTCACCAGGTATCTGCTACTTCCCACCAGCACAAGTACCGAATAACTCTTCCCACCAAGGGTTAGGCAGATATGAAGAAATCACCTAATGTGTTTTTTGCCTCTCTTGAGATTTGAACTTGAGACCTCACGATTGTCCTCTCACTTCATCGACTACTAGGTAACACCCTTGGGTCCATGGTGGAACCCTCAAGAACCGAATATGTGTGTAAGATGTGAAAAATAGAAGAAGATGAGAAACTAGAAGGATAGCAATGAGCATAACGAAGAATGAGGTCTTCCACCTATATGTTGCTTTCAGATTTGTGAAGAATCAAAAGTTCCAAAGTAAAAGATGGAAGTAGCTCTATTGAACATTCATCATATAAAGAAAGATACCGATAATCTACTCTTGGATCAATTTATTCAGCATCTGTTTTTCTTATAACGGAAACACTATTCAGTTATAGGAATTATAAGAAAAACGGATGCTGAATAAATTGATCCAAGAGTAGATTATCGGTATCTTTCTTTCTATTTGATGGGTATCCATAAACATAGAGGTATGTGTACTTTTACTTTTGCCAATTTTGGGGTACTTTGAAGATTCTCAACAAAGTACCTATACATCCCTCTTTGACACGGTAAACTATCCATGTAACTTAACTAGTTACTGGAGTGTGATTGGATCGTATGTCCAGTTCTTTAAGGGATAAATATGTCATGATAGAACATAATGGATATTTCCATTAGTCAATAAGTTAAATTGGTCACTGGATCTGAATCTACTAATTTACTGGAGAGTGTCATATTTTGTTCTTCATAGACTTGATTTCCAGAAAAGCAGAAGATATTTGGATTTATATTTTCAAGAGTAATTAATCCTTATATGTGTCAATGTCAATTAAAAACCTTGATTTTGTTTTTCATTTATCAACCTTAATTTTTAGATTTCGATACAACTATATATGCCACATGATGTTTTGTAGTCATGTGGTTCATATGCGAATAACTAGTTGAATCTGGTGTCAATGCCAAGAACTACAGAAACACTTCAGTTCTGGGAACTTTAATAAAAAAACGGATGTTGAATAAATTGATCCGAGAATAGATCCATTTATCGGTATCCTTCTTTATATGATGAATCCTCGATAGCGTTTCTACCATCTTTTACTCCGGAACTTTTGATTCTTCACTAATCTGAAAGCAATAATATAGGTGGAAGACCTCATTCTTCGTTATGCTCATTGGTCTCCTTCTAGTTTCACATGTTCTTCTAATTTTCACATCTTAAACACACATTCGGTTCTTGAGGGTTCCACCATGCACCCAAGAGTATTACCTAGTAGTCAATGACGTGGGAGGACAATCGTGAGGTCTCAAGTTTAAATCCCAACAGCGGCAAAGAAACACTAGGTGATTCCTTCACATCGGCCTAACCCTTGGTGGGAAGAGTTATCCAATACTTATGATGGTGGAAAGTAGCAGGTACCTGGTGGAATATTCGATGTGCACATAAGTTGGACTGAGCACCATTATCATCGAAAAAGAAAAGGTTCCAATTTATATTCTTGTAGCCCCTTTCTCTATGTTCCAGAAACTATTCCTTTAGCCACTTTTATTTGGGAGGTTATGGTAGTATCTTGTTTGCAAAGTTTTCTTCTTCCGTGAAACTGCTCATTTCGTTGGAATTAGGGCTCATTGTTTTACTTTATGATTTTTTGTCTTTGTTTTTCCCAAAATTACGGTAATGACTTTGGAAGCATACATATAAGAGAGAAGATAGTGGAGATATAGGAAGGAAGAAAAGTGTTGCATCAACTCTCTCACTAAGACTACATGTTGCAAACTATGTACTTCCGAGAAAACCAGGGCAGATATCTTTCTTACATATGCAATTTTCTATTTTCAGATTAACTTACTTTAGTTTTTGAAGAAATTGTCCTGAAAATACTAATAGCTGATGGCTCTTAAGTTCATTCATGAAGTCTTAGCTTAATGTCTTGTTGATTACTATATTCCTTTCTCCCCTCACCTTTTAAGGTTTAATTATGCCTCCCTTTTGCATTTTCTTTTTTCCTCTGTACAAATCTCAAGCACTTGTCATCCATTTCATAAATGGAAATGTGTGGGGGGTGGGGGTGTTGCTACCTTCCTCTTTCCCGCTTCAATTGTGCCATTGATACTCTTTGTTCATTTTGCGGTTTGGCTGATCTGTTGCTTGCCCTTTTCTATGCTTCTTGCTCTTAACTTTTCTATTCACTTCATTTCAAGTCATCTTTTTGTTGCAAAACAAGTGCAAAAATATATAACAGGCATCTTCTTTTTGCATTTCATTTATGTTTTCTTTATGAGAAAAGCAAAAACAGTTCATTGACAACCAAGCCCTGTCTAATTCTGTGAACACACGATCTTGCAGCTTAACAAACCTAAGGTTACTGTGAGTTTTTTTTTTTGTTTTTGCATTTGGTCCAATATACTCTAAAGAGTCTTTTAGTCTTGTTAGAGATTTATATGCCAGTAACATGTAGAGAACCTCTCATGCTAGAGAAGTTAAATTTTTTAAATATAGGATTGACATGGGATCAAATGGAACTACATGAATATTGAAAATTATATAGTCGTGCCCACCTAGACTAGAATACAGGCATTGTTGTTTTGTTGTATTCTCAAGAAGGATTCCGGGTGAAATCATTAACATGATATAGAAAGGTCTTCGATGAATGAGCAATTTGCTCCTAACAGCTTAGTACAGTCAAGGTCCTCATGAAGGCCTTATAACACATCAGGCTATTGCTGGTGCATTTGGTGCAACTGTATAGTCTTTTATGGTCAAGAAACTTTTTGGCGCTATGGACTGAATCTGGAATTGTTGAGTATTAGATAAAGTTTTCACGGAAGACACTGGGGATTTTTTAGGAGCAAGGACTGGCAAGGTTATGGGAGGTCTACCATGCTTTTTATCGTTTGTTTTCTGTGTAGTAACTCAGAGATATATTTAAATAAAAATACATTCCTCTGCCTGTGTTTTTAGCTACATTAAACTGTTAAGTGGTAAATCTTGTCAGTGTTTTGGCCCCTTCTAACTTGCAAAGGTTCTGTTGAGCTTTATTATAGTCAGTTTTTGTCCTTTTCGTATATTATTAGGGCATTTTGTTGAATTTGGCACAATGTTGGGTTAGAAACTCCGCACAAGATATTATGTTTTGACACAATTTTATTCTGGTTGATGCTGCAGGGACAAGGACTATGGCATTAACTTATATTAAATCATTGCGAAACGTTAACTTTCCCAAGGAAGTTATTCAAATAGGAGGCTGCAGAACATTTGCTGTTGGCGGTGGTAAGAAGAAGGGTGGAAAAGGTGGCGGAGCTTCAGATGCTCCAAAGGCATCATCGATTAGCAAAGAAGTCAAGGCCAGTACAGTAGTCGGGGCGAATATTCTCAAGGATGGAGCAGATCCAAAAGTGTTGGCCGACTCAGAATACCCAGATTGGCTGTGGCACCTACTGGATAAACGCCCGGCGCTTAGTGAACTGAGGAGGAAAGATCTCGAGTCTCTCCCTTATGACGACCTCAAACGTTTTGTCAAGCTGGATACCCGAGCTAGGATCAAGGAAAATAATTCTATTAGGGCCAAGAACTGAAATTTCTGCTGGAAGGCTTTACCTGGAACTATAAGTTGGTCTGTTGTTATAGAAAACATTATTGAAGATTGAGTGCAGCTTTTTATCAGCTTTATTCTTGATTTCCTTAAGTTCCTGCTACTATTTTCAACATGATTGAGTTTTGATGTATTTTTCGTTGCTTTGCAGCAAAATTTCTGTCTCTTTATAGAATAAAGACCGTAAAGTAAAGACAAGTTGCTATTCAACTTTAAACTGATGTACATAATAAACTGAAAATTCCTTTATTTATAGGAGAAAGGAAGCTGTTGTGTAAGCTGTCACTGCAAGATGCTTGTAAGCTGCTACTGCAAGTTGTTGTGTAAGCTGCTCGTAAGTTGCTTGTAAGCTCTACTGTACCAGATATAGATAATCTTTTACTGGAATAATGTTTATCTATAACGGAGTACCAAAATGATAAGCTTCTTCAGGAGACTTATTTCCAATGGAGTACTAAATAGATAAATATATTTACGACGGTGTCCCATATGGATAAGCTTTTTCAAGAAGCTTATTTACAACAGAGTACTAAATGAACATCCATAATATAATATATATTTATAACACTCCCCCTTTGATGTTCATTAAAAGATAATGTGTCATATTAAAACTTTACTAGGAAAAATTCTGTGGGAGAAAAAAAATCCTAGTGAAGAAAAAGAGTACACATATTTAGTAATACTGCCTCATTAAAAATCTTATAAGGAAAACTTGTGGGAAAAAAACCTTGGTAAGGAAAAAAGAGTGCATCACATATTTTACTCCCCCTGATGAAAACCTTATTTTAAATATTTGAGTCTCCGCATTCTTGTATACCATCTTCTCAAAAGTTGAAGTTTGCAAGGATTTAGTGAATAAATCTGTCGGATTGTCACTTGAATGGATTTGTTGCACATCAATGTCACCATTTTTCTGAAGATCGTCTGTGTAGAATAATTTTGGTGAAATGTGCTTCGTTCTATCTCCTTTTATAAATCCTCCCTTCAATTGGGCTATGCATGCAACATTGTCTTCGTATAAAATTGTGGGTCTTTTCTCACATTCCAAACTACATTTTTCTTGAATAAAATGAATTATTGATCTCAATCATACGCATTCCCTACTTGCTTCATGAATAGCTATTACCTCAGCATGATTTGAAGAAGTAGCAACAATAGATTGCTTTGTGGAGCGTCATGATATGACAATACCTCCATACGTAAACACGTACTTGGTTCGAGGTCGAGCTCTATGGGGATCAGATAAATAACATGCATCCGCATAACCAACAAGATCTGCACTATCTTTGTTAGCATAAAACAAACCCATATCAAGAGTTCCCTTTAAATATCGCAATATATGCTTAATCCCGTTCCAATGTCCGTGTAGGAGAAGAACTATATCTTGCTAGTAAATTAACAGAAAATGCTATGTCATGCCTTGTAGCATTAGCAAGATACATTAGCGCATCAATTGCACTGAGATAGGGTACTTCGGGACCAAGGAGTTCCCCATCCTCTTCTGGAGGTCGGAACAAATCCTTATTCCACTTCAAGTGATCGAACAACTATTGATGTACTTAATGGGTGCACTTTCTCCATGTAAAAGCGTTTTAAGACCCTTTCTGTATAGGCATATTGATGGATAAAGACCCCATCTGCTAAATGTTCAATTTGCAGACCAAGACAAAGTTTTGTCTTTCCTAGATCTTTCATCTCAAATTCTTTATTAAGATATTCAATTGCCTTTTGGAGCTTTTCTGGAGTTCCAACAAGATTTATGTCATCAACATAAACAACAAGTATAACAAATTCTGAAGTTAGTTTCTTTATAAAATACATGGACAAATAACATCATTTATATAACCTTCTTTCAACAAATATTTACTAAGGCGATTATACCACATGCGCCCAGATTGCTTTAAACTGTACAAAAATCTTTGTAATCTGATTGAGTACATTTCCCAAGATTTTGGATATGCTTCAGGCATTTTAGATTCTTTAGGAATTTTCGTGTAAGTTTCATTATCAAGTGACCCGTACAGATAAGCTGTAACCACATCCATTAGATGTATTTCAAGCCTTTCACATAAGGCTAAACAGATGAGATATCGAAATATTATGGCATCCATAACAGGTGAATATGTTTCTTCATTATCGACTCTAGGTCGTTGCGAGAATCCTTGTGCGACAAGGCGAGATTTGTATCTTTCAACTTCATTTTTATCATTCCTTTTGCGCACAAAAGCCCATTTATGACCAATTGGATTTATACCAGCAGGTGTTTGGCCTATTGGTCCAAAGACCTCTCTTTTAGCAAGTGATTTCAATTCTGATTGAATTGCCTCTTTCCATTTTGGCCAATTAGATCTTTGTCGATATTCTTTGACAGATCGGGGTTCAAGATTCTCACTATCTTGCATAATGTTAATTGCAACATTATATGCAAAAATATTATCCACCACTATTTCAGATCGATTTAAATTAATCCCATCACCAGTAGAACTTATTAAAATTTCCTCACTCACTTGAGTCTCGGGTTGATTGATTTCTTCAGGACTCTCAGACTGATCAGATTTTTGGTCTCTTCAGGAGATCCCTTCGTAGTATTATTTTGATCATTTGTCGATTTTCTTTTTCTATGATTTCGATCCTTAAAACCCAAAGGCCTACCACGTTTCAGGCGTGCTTTAGGTTCACTAGCTCTCATGCTAGTAGATGGTCTTGCTGGGACATCAATTTGTATAGGCACATTCTCTGCATGGATATGTGACTTAGTTATCCTTTTAAATCAGTAAACGCGTCTGGCATTTGATTTGCTATATTTTGTAAATGGATGATCTTCTGGACCTCCTGATTACATATAGGGGTACGTGGATCAAAATGAGATAATGATGAAACTTTCCACATAATTTCTCTTTTGATTTCCTTTTTCTCTCCCCCTAATTGTGGGAAATTTGTTTCATTAAATCGACAATCTGCAAATCGAGCAGTAAATAAATCTCCCGTCAATGGTTCAAGATAGCGAATAATAGAGGGTGATTCAAACCCAATATATATTCCTAACCTTCT
>ML426175.1:27327-55177 GCA_005239525.1 Nicotiana knightiana
GCATCTGGCATTTGATTTGCTATATTCTGTAAATGGATGATCTTCTGGACCTCCTGATTACATATAGGGGTACGTGGATCAAAATGAGATAATGATGAAACTTTCCACATAATTTCTCTTTTGATTTCCTTTTTCTCTCCCTCTAATTGTGGGAAATTTGTTTCATCAAACCGACAATCTGCAAATCGAGCAGTGAATAAATCTCCCGTCAATGATTCAAGATAGCGAATAATAGAGAGTGATTCAAACCCAACATACATTTCTAACCTTCTCTGCGGGCCCATCTTACTGCGCTGTGGTGGTACTACTGGAACATATACAGCACATCCAAAAATTCGTAGATGAGAAATATTTGGTTCATGACCAAAAACTAATTGTGACGGAGAATATTTATTATAATGTGTCGATCTGAGACGGATAAGTGATTCTGCCTGCAAGATAGCATGGTCCCAAACAGTAGTGGGCAATTTTATTTTCATAAGTAGTGGTCTTGCTATCAATTTTTGGCGTTTAATAGCTGACTCTGCAAGGCCATTTTGAGTATGAACATAAGTTACAAGATGTTCAACTTTTATTCCAACTAATAGACAATAATCATCAAAAGCTTGATATGAGAATTCTCCAGCATTATCAACGCGAATATTCTTTATAGGATAATTTGGGAGTTGCGCCCTTAGTCGAATTATTTGGGCTAGTGGCTTTGCAAACGCCAGGTTGCCAGATGATAGTAGGCACACATGAGACCATCTTGAAGATGCATCTATTAGGACCATAAAATATTTAAACAACCCACTTGCTGGGTGAATAGGTCTACATGTATTCCCATATATACGGTCTAAAAAAGCAGGGGATTCACTGCCAACCTTCATTGGTGATGATCTAGTGATCATTTTTCATTGATAACAAGCATCACAAGAAAATTCATCATTTGTAAGAATCTTCAGGTTCTTTAATGGATGCCCATTCGAATTTTTAGTAATTCATCTCATCATGATTGATCCAGGATGGCCCAAACGGCCATGCCAAAGCACAAAAGTATTTGAATCCGTAAACTTCTGGTTTACGATATAGTGTGCTTCAACTGTACTAATTTTGAATAGTATAATCCAGAAGATAAAGTCGGTAACTTTTCTACAATGCATTTCTGGCCAAAAATATTCTTTGTAATACAAAGATATTGTACGTTCATTTCATCCATTGTCTCAACATGATATCCATTTCGGCAGATATCTATAAAACTCAACAAGTTTCTTCGCGACTTGGGGGAGAACAATGCATTGTCTATAATAAGTTTTGTTCCTTAGACAGAAATATAATGACTCTTCCAGAGCCTTCAATCAAACTTATATTACCATAAATTGTTGAAATATTTGCTTTTTCCTTATGCAAATAAGAAAAGTATTTCTGATCCTTGAAGATGGCATGAGTTGTTCCACTATTAATTACACAAATATCTTCGTGATAGGTCTTTGATCCAAACATAATTTCAGGATTATCCATATTCTTCAAAATTACATAAATAAAATAAATATGATAGTAACATCATTATCAAAGCATAACTTTTATTAATGTACAACAGTTACATAACCATACTATCTACTACAAACAACAAAAATTAAAATATTTATATTTATACAGATTCATCACCGATCACATGACTTGTTTCTCCTTCTAGGAGTGCAAAGTAATCAGCTACATCCAAATGCATGAAGTCTAAATTATCTTCAGAAATAAAATTTGCTTCAACATTTTTCTCTGTCTTCTTTAGGGAGGCTTGATAAAGCTCAACCAGGTGCTTTGGAGTACGACAAGTACGTGACCAGTACGCTTTTTCGCCACATCTATAGCATGCATTTTCTGCATTTGTTGCTTGCACCGCTTCATGCTTTTATTCCGTCCTTTTACTTTACTGGTGGCGAGGAGGGTTATTTGGTGCATTATTATTATTACCATGATTAGAGTTTCTTCCCCGACCACGGCCATGACCACAACTGGGGCCACGACCTCTTCCACGCTTAGCTTGGTGGAAGTTCGTCTCATTCACTTCAGGGAATGAACAAGAACCAGTAGGTCGACTTTCATGATTTTTCATTAATAGCCCATTATGTTGCTCGCCTACAAGAAGATGTGAGATAAGTTGAGAATACTTTTTGAATCCCATCTCTCGATATTGCTGCTGCATGAGCATATTCGAGGCATGAAAAGTGATGAGAGTTTTCTCCAACATATCAAGATCAGTAATATTATCACCACATAATTTCAATTGGGAAATAATTCTGAACATAGCAGAATTATACTCGTTGATAGATTTAAAATCTTGTAGCCTCAAATGAATCCAATCATATTATGCATGTGGAAGAACGACTATCTTCAGGTAGTCATATCTGTCTTTCAAATTATTCCACAATATGACTGGATCTTTAACAGTAAGATATTCCATTTTCAGGCCCTCATCAAGGTGATGACGTAGGAATATCATTGCTTTGGCACGGTCTTGGTTTGATGCCTGATTTTTGTCTTTGATGGTGTCTGCCTGACCCATCGCACCAAGATGAATTTCAGCATCAAGCACCCAAGACATGTAGCTTTTGTCCGATATATCCAAGGCTACAAATTCAAGTTTAGAAAGATTTGACATTATTTAGGAAAAGAAAGTTTGTACCTCTGATACTTTCAAAGTACTTGCTCGAGATAGCAGAGTCTCATGCTGATAACGTGTTATAAAATAAAGAATGTAAAGTAAAAACAAGTATAAAGAGAAACTGATATATTATTCAACTTCAAACTTTTGTACATAATAAACTGAAAACTCCTCTATTTATAGAAGAAAGGAAGTTGTTGTGTAAGCTGCTACTGCAAGCTGCTGTGAAAGCTGCTAATGCAAGCTACTATGTAAGCTGCTACTGTACCAGATATAGATAATCATCTACCGGGGGTAATGTTTATCCATAAAGGAGTACCAAAATGATAAGCTTTTTCAGGAAGCTTATTTCTAATAGAGTACTAACTGGATAAACATATTTACGGCAGTGTCTCATATGGATAAGCTTCTTCATGAAGATTATTTACAACGGAGTACTAAATGAATATCCATAATATAGTATATATTTATAACATGTCTCAATAAGTTGTAGCTTGCAAATCAATGAATCAATGAATAAGGTGACAACTTACAGCTTGTTCGGGCAATTGTTATCTATTGTATTGTATCGTATTGTTATTTTAAATACCATATTTCTTTTGATTGTTACTTAAATTTTATTGTATGGTATCGTTTAAATCTGTCGTTACGTAACGATGAAAAGTGCCAGGTTATGGAACGACCGATTTGGTTTGGTCAAGTCATTTTCTTATTTTTCTCTCATCTTGCCTTTTTTTATTGTTAAACTAGTAAATTTGTTCGCGCGTCGCGCGATTATCAAAACAAAAAACTAAAATATGGCTAAATAAGTAACGACATATAAAAGAAAACCAATCTTTACTAATTAAAAATTTCTTCGTGATTCTACTATGAATAATACAATGGATAAATGACCTGGTAAAAGTACATGTACGTTAAAAGTCTTTTACACAAACAAAAATTAGAAATCCGTGTGTACTTACTTGAAAATGAAAGCCGTAACTTCAGATATAATACCTCAATTTCCATTTAAATGAAGTGAATCCTCCATATTATTATAGAACTATTTCGGAAATGAAAGTATACTTTATAACAATTTAAAACTAAGAATAGTAAATTTGGACAGGATAATGGAAACTAAGAATAATCAAGTTTGTTTTTGTCTGCTTAAAACAAAAGATCATAGCTTCTGACGCCGTCAAAATTCCATCAAGATGCACACGAAAATAAAGAAAATGAAGAAATTAAAAAGGGTTATAATGAACAGAAAACACAGTAGTGAAATGAGACAGACGGAATAACCAAGAATTTTGGCAGTTACTTTACCTCAAAAGATAAAGTAATACCACCAAAATCCAGAACAAGACGATGATGCGACACCATATTTATCATTCCAACAAAAAAGAAATACGTATTTGGTGCTAACTCAAGAAAAATACATCAATAATAAAACACCATTAGAGAACGTACACGTACACGTACACATGAATGCCTAAAATCTTCTGTTGATTGGAATATGTCTATTTCTTGTATATCAGTTTTACCTGCACCAATTAATAACATTAACTATAGGGAAGAAAAGAGAGAATCACAATTTGTGGAGACTTTTGTACTTGTTTTCAGCAAATGATCAAGTGTTAGAACCTGTTACATTTTTTTTGTCGGCAAAAGATATAGATATTTAATACAAAAATAACAACAACAAAAAATAAGGCAAAAATTTGATAAAAAAGATAAATATCTTTCCAAGCCAAGGAGAGGTGCCAACTCATCACTCTTTGTCCCTCCTTTATATAGATAGATAATTTATCATATATTTTTATATAATAATATTATTAATTTATTATTCATATTGTTGGTACATGACATCGTGAAACGAAGACAAATAAGTTCCTTAAAAATCTGGAATATATTATTCTGATCTTAATAGAATAACAGTCCACATGAGTTCTTTAATCCGATTTAAATTCGATTTTACAATTATTAAAAAGAGAAAAAGGAGAACATATACTTCCACGTTTAAAATGGATTGATATTATTTTTTTATTAGTCCGTTTCAAAAAGTTTGACACATTTTAATATTTTTTTTAATTAGAAGTATCTATAGCCACACAAATGTTATGGCACGTTTAAGATCATAAGTTTCAAAAATTTTACCGTCACACAAATGTTATGACTTATTTAAAACTATATATCTCAAAAAAAAAAAATTAGCTAAAGTTTGTTCCAAATCAAACTAGGACATATTAATTATTATATTGTGCATATTAATTATTAGCACTGATTAAATTACTTTTAATTTGGTGTACAAAGGACATGTGTAAAACATGTTTAAAGATCATGTTTACTTCAAGATTAAGAATTTTCCACGTCATTTAGTACCCGTAATTCTTTATTGTTTATTTAATAAATATAAAATAATTAGTGATGATAGGGTAGGTACATAGATGTTTAATGGAGTAAGCTAAATGTGTTCATTCACTGTATGCACTTTTCAAGACAATAAAATTAATTTCTTGCTCGTATCTGCAATAATTTGTATTCTTTAGCTACCACAATCTGAAAAGCTTTAAAATAAGTATTTTTTTTTTGTGGGTTGATTTATCATATATTTTCACAATTTGTTTTTTTTCAACATAAGTAGCATTTTTTGTGCGTTAACTTCGATGTATATTTTTCGTAAAAATTACACGGAGCGCTTTATTTGATCGCTCCCATTTAACATATACTTATTTTTTTTAAAATTTTTAATTTGTACTCACTTTTTAAATAACTTCAGCCCCCTTTCTCCTCATTCGTTTTCTTCTTCTTCTTCTTCTTCTACTGCTGTTGGTGCTGCTATGGAACTTCAGTTTATAGGATGATTGCCATAAATATGTTTATCAGAGCTGAAATTCTCTAGTTACAAAACAAAAACTTCAGCTCTAGAGCCGAAATTCGCCAGTTACAAAAACAAAAACTTCAGATCTAGAGCTGAAGTTCGCTAGTTACAAAATAAAAATTTCAGCTCTAGCGCTGAAGTTCGCCAGTTACAAAAATAAAAACCTCAGCAACTACAAACAAAAGCTTTGCGTTAAGACGTGCACAAGTTAAACAAAAACTTCAGCAAATAGAGAACAAAATTTCAGCAACTTCAGCTTCGCCAGTTACAAAACAAAAACCAGTTACAAAAACAAAAGAGCTGAAGTTCGCCAGTTACAAAAATAAAAACTTCAGCAATTACAAACAAAAGCTTTAAGTTAAGACGTGCACAAGTTAAGCAAAAACTTCAGCAAATAGAGAACAAAACTTCAGCTACTATGCTTAAGTTCATCAATTACAAACAAAAACTTCAGCACACTTGCTACTTCAGGCCTGTCTACTAGAATGCTAAAGTTTTGCGTGATTGCCTTTGCTAATTCAGCCTCGTATGCTGAAGTTATGCGAAAAAGCGGGTACACTTGCAATTTTTTTTGCAAAGCGGACACAAGTTAAAACGTGACACAAAAAACGGGTATAGATGCAAATGCCTCATATTTTCACCTTGTCCTTAGGGTTGTCACAACGGGCTAGTCCAACCCAACCCAGCACAAGTCTCGTGTGCTTTTAAATTTGGTGGGCTAGGCGGCCCGACCCGCCATATGAATGAGCCTTAAATGGCCAACCCAACCCTTCCCTAAGAAGGTTGTGGGCTATGGCGGGCCGGCCCTTTAATTTTTTTTAGAAAAAAAAAATTTCTTTAAATCCTTATATATTTTTTGGTGACATAGTCGATTAATCATGTAAATAACTTCTGTTTGATTCGAGCGTACAAAAAACTTGATATTTGACGAGGAATCTCGTAATTGAAATATAAATTCTCTTTATCTCTAGCTCTTCTTTTTTAAAGTTACATGAATATTTTTCTAATACTTTTCTTTCATTTTACACAGATTCAGGGATTGGTTCAATAAGTTTATTTGCTGAGGTCTTTTCATTTAGGATTAATATCATTTGCTGATTCATCATTATAGTCCATAAAATTTTTAAAATTTCTGAAATTTGCTAGTGGCCAATTCTTTTTAATTTAGAATTGATATTTTTCCATACTGAAGAGCAGTTAAATATTAATAATATATTAAAGTAATTTAAACAGATCATTGGCCACTTGAAATAATATTTTCTTTTAAATAAAAATTATTATTAGCCACCTAAAACTTTTCGAGCTCGTTATTAATTAAGCAAAAGAAAAAATAATTTTGTCATATTACATGCATGTCAAAAATGTAAATTCTAGTTGATATGGAAGGGTAAATGAGCAATCTAGGGTTGGAGGATGAGGATTATAGTTAATGCTTTTTTAGTTTTTAATTTTTTTAAAATATTAAATATTTAGTAGTTAATTAATTTAAATTTAATTAATTTTGGCCCAGGGGCCAGCAAGCTCAACCTCGGTTAAGCCTCAAGGGCCAGTGGGCTCTCTTAAGCCGGGCATATAAGCTAGAGTTTTAAATGGGCTCAAAAAATTTCAAAGTCCAACCGTACCCAAGTAGTGGGCTGGATTGGGATGGCCTCACTAGTGAAGCCCATTTTGACGGCTCTAATTGTCGTTAAGATCCTAATAAGGACTCTTGTTGTCTTTTCTCGAAAACTATTCCATACAAATAGTACAAATTTTATAGTTTAGAAAGAAAATTTTAACGTAATTGATAAAGTTACTGTCATGTAATTAAAAAATTATAGGTTCGAGCCGTGAAAATAATTATTCCGTAAAAATACAATGTAAGGTTGCCTACCAATTTGATTTGACACCTCAAACAGAATCAATTGCCATGATATAAATATCCCACCCACCGACCACCGTACTTCTCACGTGTCTATTCAGAATGGTATCCTCACTGGCACAATTTTTAGGTAGCCCCACACTCCCGCTACTTTATCACGTCCAATAGATTTTAATAAATAAAAACGACACGCTATATATATATATATAGTTTTACTACCATTAAATATGAATAATTTTGGTTGCGTCCTAAAGATCTTTGCCCTTAATTAATCCACATGAACAAAGGTTACTGGTTTCCTAGCGGGACAAGTAACAGTTTAATCTTAATTAAAAAAAATATGTTTTTCTATGTTGTGTATCTTAACTCTTTTTATCATAAATTTAAATTATTGAATATTCAAAATTTTACTGACCTGGTTAATTCAAATTCATAGTGCATAATATTAACTAAAAAAGAAAAACATTTCCTATAATAAATTTCTTAATTTCTAAGCTCGAATTTGAAACTTTTAAATAAGAACAAAATTATCTAATTTATTCCATGCCGGGAGAAAGTCATATTCGATCAAGTATCATTACCTTAAGAAATACAATAAGCCTTACTTACTTTTTATTAAGATTAAAATATTTAAATTTAAATATATATTTTAAGATGTTTGGCTTTGAACACGCATCTCAATCATTATTCTTTAACTATCGCAACTTGAAAATCTTTAATTTAAGTATTGTGTTTGTACGTTAAGTTTATCATATATTTTCTAAGTAGTATTTTTTTGTGCGATAACTTCATCGTATTCAAATTATTGTCCTTGTGATCTACTAATAAGGACTCTTCTTCTCTTTTTCCGAAAATTATTTCATACAAAATATAAATTTTGTAGTTTACTTTTCCAATATCATCACGTGAAACACATGATGTAACGTTGCTAATTTGACACCTCAAAACCGAAACAGAATCAATTGTATGATCAGGCCATTTTATAAATATCCCATCCACCGTACTTCCTCACGTGCCTATTTCAGAATGGTATCCTCATTCGGTCATTCCTCACTTGCCTTTCCAAAAAATAGCCCCACACGCCAACAGGTTTATCATATCCAACAGATTGATAAATGCGTATCAACAAACCATACTACTTTCCTAGTAGGCAAGTACCTCTTCAATCTATTTATACTATATTAAAAATATAATTTTTTTTAATAAAATATTATTAACTTTTTTACCCTTTAAATAGATAAAATTTTGATATTTTATACTTCAATACCACATAAGAATAGGGGTGAGCATATATTGAGTAAAACCGGTAACCCAAACTGTTAATTCTTTATTGGGTTATCGGTATTGGGTTATTGGGTTAACGATTTGGTAACGGGTCAAATTTTTTTTATTATTGGGTTATCGGTTCGGACTCGGTTTGCAATTCTGGTATTGGGTAAAAACCGGTAACCCAATAAGAATGAACTAAATTACTAATTTACCCTTAAGTATATATACATACTACACTATACTAGGGTTTTATTTTTATAATTCCTCTTCCGTTCTCCGCCAGTCTCAAATCCTATTCTCAAATCTCAATTGTTTCTGCGTAGCACCGCACCCCTACTTACCTCAGTTCACCGTCAGTCTGCCTCACCAGTTCTCCGCCAGTCTGCCTCACCAGTCACCACGGCTCACCGTCAAGACTCAGGCCGACACTCATCAGTCGCATCGAGTAAGTTTTTGCTCAGTATTTATCTGTTTGCTTCTTGTGCATTGTTTTGATTTATTCTTACTCTTGTTCTTCTCTCATGTTTGGTTTTTATGCTGATGAATGATGATTATTTTTTTCTTTGATTTATTCTTCAATTGGAATCCCCTCAATACTAGTCCCACTATAATGGAGGAGTAATATGTGTTTTATTTTCTTCCCTTTATCCACTCCCTTGAGGCATTCGTATAATCTGTTGTTTGTTCATTAAAAGTGACAATAATATTCAGTAGAATGTAAAGCAAAAGGGACTTTTGAATACTGTATTTGTAAAATCGTTCTCAATTGTATTCTATCTTCAAATGTATGTTTTACTTGAATATAATTGAAAACTCGACACTCAACAATTTTATATATTGCGAAATTGCTTTAGTTATTTTATATTATCGGGTAAACCAATAACCGAATCAATAATGATCGATAACCGATTAATCGATAACTAATAACCAATATCTTATTGGTTTGGTTATCGGGTTATGATATTTGTAAACCGATAACCGATAGGCAAAATCGATAATGTTCAAAATCGAACCGAACCAACCGATGCCCACCCCTACATAAGAGTGAGTGATTTGTGTAGTGTCCAATTTTTGCATGCATCAGGTTATTGATTGACATGGTTCTTCTATGCGTTCCTAATCACGCCCAACTATGCCTTATAAAAAGGATTAAGCGGTCGCTGCAAATATAACCCGGTTCAAATCCGGAGTCGAATCCCACAGGGAACTAACCTATTTACTACAATTTTTAATAATGCTAAAGATACGCTCAAACAATTTCTGGATGCAAATTTTTTAATAGATAATAAGTGGAATTTATTTAGCTAATGTGAAATAACAATAAAATGAGCAATAATTAAGAATAAAGTTGTATTCAAAGATAAAAGGATCTAGGGCTAGTGATTTCCCCAATTGCCGGATTACTTTCTGACACGTTAGCTATAATCTCACCGGAATATTCAATGAGAATTATGAGTTCCGGGTTACCGTAATTATCTCTCGATCAATTACGATAATCTTCTAGAAGCATTCTCTCGAACTACTCTAATTAACAATTTATGCAACTCGGTATTAACCCACCAAAGCTTCGTTATTTATAACCCCGCTTTTAAATTCAGGTAATTAATCTCTTAACTTATCCGAAAGTGCTGTTGTTCAACAACAATTTAACCACGTGTTCTTTCTCAAGCAATACAAGGTAACTAGACACGATTAATCAAGGGCCCTTTCAATTAGTTACAATACAATACTTAGTTGGACAATTATAGAATAAACACGACTCAATTATATCAAACAAAGTCAAAATCTAATCCAACAATTGGTTCCATCAACCCTAGATTATAAGTTTAGCTACTCATACTAATGGAAAATAATTCACTAAAACAATTCATAATTAACAATAGAAGTAAGAAGAAGAGATGAAAACTCTTAGGAAATTATCCGTATTCTCTCTCTTGTTCTTGCCTCCAAAATTTTCTAAAATCAGCTATATCTGACTTCTGGGCGAGTTAGGCTTCATATAGGTTTAGGTTAGTCGCCTAGAAAATTACATAATTAACACTGAATCTTTGGCTTTCGTCCGCCCGTCCGCGACTGCATATTCGACCACGGATCTGGCCGCAGATTTCCACTGCTTCTCTGCCTCCAGTTCGTGGTCCTATTCGCGGCCGTGCACCTGGAAGGATCTTCTTACTTGCTTTTCTCGCTCCTTTTCAACCGGGCTAAACCTTCAATTGGCCTTCCACACTCCGTATTGGCTCCAAAACACTCTTTAGCTTCCTTCTAGCTCGGAGTAACTCCTGCAAAGCATCGAATTCTTAATTAGAGCATTTTGTTATCTTTTAGCATTTGAATATCAATCAAGTGCAATTAAATTAGAGTGTAAATAGTATCTAAATTGCACAAATATAGCCTAATATCAACACCCCACACTTAAACTATTGCTTGTCCCCAAGCAATCAAACCACACTATATAGAGGCCTAACTTCACTGAGCGACTTCCCTAACTCGTCACATCGAGAACATTCACATAGATTGAGTACATTAGTGTAACATCAACACCTCAAGAGTTGACTCCCACATGCCACACAATATTCTTAACCGACTTCTTACTCTAATTGAAAGGTCCAGACTCACCTCTCCTTCATTAATCAAGTGTCTGCTCACAACAAAAGAAATTCATTGCACAATCAATAATTCACACATACTGAGGAACTTCAAAGGAATAAAATTCACTCATCCTCAGAAATGATATTCTTGTGCCACAGAAAATGCACCATAAGCTTGCCCATAGTATACTACTCTACTAATTGAGCTCGTTTATTCTAGGATCAAGTAGGACTTTATTCATCTATAATATAGGCCGCAGGTCGAGTATGATATATTTGGATTTAATAGTGACTACACCTTCCTAAGCACTTTAATACATATATTTCATAATCAAGCCCACACTTAAGTAAAACCATCATTTCCACCTTCACACCACTTAAATCACCCTACACTTCTTTGAGCACAATCACCTTAAAAGCCACCAAGAACTATTACCAATCAACATAATACACTATTAAGATTGTTCTTTTTTTTTCTTTCATTTCAAGTGGATTTTTCAACAAGATGCACCTTTCTCCTCATTTCCCTAGTTCCACTCAAAATCCCCACCAACTAGCCCACACTTTATCCTTTATAGATTCTAGTTCAAGTGCTTATGAGAGGTAAAGGTTTCAAAAAAAAAAATGGTCAATTCAAACAAGGGATAAGGTTTGTAATGTTGTTGCCAAGGAAATAGGATTACAGGCTCAATGGGGTTGACTATGATACATAACAAATAGGTGGATCGAATATATATATATATATATATATATATATATATATATATATATATATATATATATATATATATATATATATATGGTTTAACAGAGAAATGCATATATCACTTCCCAGACTAAATAAGACTACTATTTCGCTTTGCAGACACACATGACAAGTTCTAGGCATCAAATGTCATACATAGAATACAACAAGTCTCACACACACATGGCACATGATTCACTTCAGATTGGGTCATCAGACACTTAGCTCGGAGTACTTAAGCCAAATTAAGAACACATAGTTTAAGTCATTCTTACAAGAGTCAACAAACACACAGTTTAAGTCATTCTTACATGTTCTCCTTTTGACTTCTCTGAGGTAGATGGAGCCGATAATGGTGCCAAGTCATGCACTTCGAAAATATCTTTAGCTGCATGCTGCTCTCCATACACCGTTTTCACGCCATCCTTTGTTGGAAACTTCATCTTTTGATGAAGAGTTGATGGTACTGCTCTCATGCTATGTATCCATGGCCTTCCAAGTAAAGCGTTGTACCTCATGTCACTTTCGATGACATGAAACTTGGTGGCTTGTATGGTTCCGGTCACGTTAACTGGGAGGATTATTTCCCCCTTTGTTGTTTTACTCGCCATGTTGAATCCATTTGGGACTCGAGAGGCGGGTATGACTTGGTCGAGCAACCCGAGATGCTCCACGACCCTTGGCCTGATTATATTGGACGAACTACCTGGATCCACGAGCACACGTTTGACTTGAATTTTATTTAAAAGGATAGAAATTACCAGTGCATCATTATGAGCCTGAGATAAGGCCTCGATGTCTTCCTCGCTGAATGTGAGGGTGTCCTCGGGAATGTAGTCTCGAGATCGCTTCTCCCTTGTGATGGATACTTCTGTTCGTTTGAATATGGGTCCCTGTGGGACGTCAACTCCTCCGATGATCACATGAATGACGTGTTGCGGCTCCTCCTGCTCATTCTTCCTGTTTACATCTCTCTCTCAAAAATGATTCTTGGCTCGGTGACTGAGGAACTCTCGAAGGTACCCTTCGTTGAAAAATAGGGTTACCTCATCTCGAAGTTGTGCAACCCTCAGTCCTATGACCGTGAGTGCCATGGTATTTGCACATCAAGTTGGGGTTCCTCTAGGAAGGATCTGACTACATGGGCTTGGGGCATCTTGTGTCTCTAATCTTGCTTATGGATGATACAATGTCTGAGGCATCGATATTGAAGTTGTACTCTGACAATAGGGGTACCTCCAACGATCCCGAGTGCCTGTCGAACCCGATTTTTCTCATGAGTCCCCGGGAGCTCTGGCCTCGACCCACCCTTCGATCATTTTGAGGTATATTACACCTCAAAACGTTTCTTCGATCTTCGACATATGGTTGGTATCTCTTCTAAGCCTCGACTCTATTTCTGCATTTCTTGATTCCTTTGCTAATAGCCTGCTTGGATACACCGAGCCCGAGGGGGCTCCCAATTGGTCATCCTCAACCCTGATTTTTATTGGTACCTGTTGTGTACATCCGCCCAAGTTACGACGGGATACTCGATCAAATTTTGCTTCAGCTGTTTCGAAGCTATTGAGCTTCGTTCATTCAGTCCTTAGGTGAAGGTTTGCATTGCCCAATCATCGGAGACTGGTGGTAATTCCATTCGCTCCATCTAGAAACGGGATACGAACTCCCTTAGCATCTCGTTTGCTCTTTGTTTGATTTTGAACACATCAGACTTCCTTGTAGCAATTTTTATGGCACCAACATGTGCCTTCATAAATGAGTCTGCCAACATGTCAAACGAATCTATTGAGTTTGGGGGAAGGTTATGATACCACATCATGGACCCCTTGGACAAGGTTTCTCCAAATTTCTTCAACAGAACATACTCGATCTCGCCGTCCTTTAAATCATTTCCTTTTATACCACAAGTATATGTGGTAATATGCTCGTTGGGATCTGTGGTCCCGTTATATTTTGGCATGTCGGGCATCCTGAACTTCTTTGGAATGGGCTTCGGAGCCGCAGTTGGTGGAAATGGTTTTTGGACGAACTTCTTCGAATCCAGTCCCTTCAATACTGGAGGTGCTCCCGGGATCTGGTCAACCCTCGAGTTGTAGGTTTCTACTTTCTTGTCGTTGTCCTCTATCTTCTTTTCTCCCGACTCGACCCTTTTTAGTGAGTTCCTCGAGCATCCTCACGATAGTGGGGTCCGTTCCCGACCCATTATTGCTCGATCTTTCTTGTGCTAGATCAACTCGAGGAGCTATTTCCGGTTCTGCTCTGCTCAGAGTCTTTTGCTGAATCTGTAACTGAACAATAACAACTTGTTGCGCTTGCAACATCTCAAAAATAACTTGTAGACTGACTTCATCTCGAGCCTGTGTTCTTTGTGCGTCGTGTTGGACCCCTCCGCGTATGCTTCCTTCAATTTCAGTGCCCAAATCGACGTGCACAACAACATGAGAACCAACGTCGTCTAGGATAGGAGCGGGTGCTACCCCAGGGTTGAGCGGTGGTACACCGCTCCCTGAAGCTGCCACACTGTTTTCCCCAAGGAATCCAATGCCGTTGTTTCCGTGCTCGGATGCGTTTGCAGTGTTAGGCATATTTTGAACTGAAATCAAAGAATCTTTGGACAAAAAAAGTGTGAAGAATAACTTGTGTTATCAAAAAACTAGCACCAAAATAATCACTGTTATCTTTAGCCCCACATTGGGCGCCAAACTGTTTACTTCGAAAATGGTGTTAACAATTATACTTGAATTTTGGTTCTAATGATAGGTGATTTATTTCAATGCTTAGTAAATAATCAAGAAATGATAAGCATAAGTAAGGAGAAATGATAGCCAAACCAATATCGCCAAAGGGCTGGGGGCCTCGAGTTCGTTAGTCTCGAGGGTCTCGAGGTCGGTCGATAGTATTGGATTAAGAACAATAAACTAAGAACAATAAATGGAGAAAAATGAATGAAGGACAATAAAGCTGAGAAAAAATGTTAAGCACGTTAAACGATAGAAACTAAGTAGAATGTTCTATTTTAGTAAATTGTATGTTACAAAATGATTGGGGTCTCCTTTATATAGGAAGGGAAAACCCTAATAGGATTTCTAATTCTGACAAAGAATACTATTGGTACAACTGTATAACGGTTTAGTACGGAGTTGTACTATTTCTTCCAAATCCTATCCGTCCTAACCACGTGTCTTTGAGAATTTCCTGCTTTTTCTTAACTGTCATCAATCTGACACTTCCTCGAGGTAGGTTGTGACGGTCCTCGATGTGCCTTCTCGAAGTGTATGTTCCGGGATCTATTCGAACTTTACTTCGAACTCTTCGGGTCGGGCTCAGCGCAATAAAGACCTCAAAATCGAACACTTCCAATTTCGACCGTATACAAGCATAATTTAAGATTAGGCTAAACGGTTAACACAAGAAAGAAACACAGCGATCATAATCAGTGATATCGTTTGTTGAACAAGTCACTTTGAAAAAGATATAATGACGCCTTTAAGATCGTTATTTAAATTACTTTTTTAATATTTTGAAATTTGATTTTAATGAAACTTTAGCTATTAAATATCTCTCTATTTGAACTATACAGAAATTCTTAATATTTAAAAAGTTAATATTAAGTAAGATTTACTTATATAAATCTTTTCTTATTCATCGTCTTTTGAGAATTACTTATATAAATACCTCGTACAGCTGGATTGCCCTGATTTTAGGCACCTTTTGCTGCTGTATCCATGAATACATGGCGCGACTACATGTGAATACATGTGCATACAATTGGACTGCCCTGATTTTAGGCGCTTTTTACTGCTGTACTTATGAATACGACAATGCAAATACATGTGAATACATGCGCGTATATCTGGACTGCTACGATTTTAGGCATTTTTTGCTGCTATATTCATGAATACATGGTGCTAATACATATGAATATATATGTGTACAACTGAATTACTTGATTTTTATATTTTTTTTTGCTGCTGTATTCATGAATACAATAACACGAATATATTACTGTAATAATTGAATAACAACTGTAACAAATAATTATGTATATGACAGTAAAAAATGGTTTCTCAAAATTCTTTCTTAGAATCAAGAGATGAATTAGGGCTAAGAAACCCCATCGAATGTCACACAGGTGGCACGGTGTAACCCCTACCTCCTGTCCTTTACGTAGGACCCACTGCAAACTCTTGTAAGCCTCTAAGAGCCGTCCATCTCCACTAGTACCAACGCTCTGATTTTGATTACTCAATAGCATTCCGCTGATTACGTGGCACGTGTCCACCGCATCATCGTGCCTCCTTTTCAGTTTTCCCCTGCAACTATAAAAGAGTCCACGTAAAAGATAATTTCTTAGTGCCTTAGCTTTGTTCTACAGTATTTTTTTCTAGTTAAAGAGAGAGAGAATATGTCGTCTTCGGTAGTGCAGTTTGCTTCACAGGAAAACAATAGTAATAGTAATAATCATCAACATGAAGATGGAAATGAACGGCTTGATTCTGATCACCATAACCATCCTACGGCTCACAATGTTTCCCTTCCTTCTGAAACTTTTCTCCAAGCTGCCATCTCTCTTAAAGACCAGGTACTGTATTCAAAAGTGAAGCCAGAATTTGAAGTTATTGGATTCTAAATTAACTATTTTTTTACCTATTTAATTAATTTATTGAAATAATTACAGGTTTGGACCAAAGCTATCTATAAAATTTATAAGTAACATGCTATTATAGGCTAAAATTCATATTCATTGACTATCAATATAAGTATGTAACTTGTTTTTCATCTTTTAATTAAGATGATTTATTATAGTCGACGAACTGTTTTTACTCAATGATTTGAGCTATTGCAACTCTACAAGGAATTTAATACAGTTTGAGATTGGTTATATTTTGCTAAATTTTCATGTAGCAGAATTTTTCTCAACTTTGAAAACTCAGAAAATGTTGTTTTCCTTGAAAATAAACCAAAATCAAGGAGAACGAAAATGCTTTTCGTGTTTGATTTGCTGAAAATAAATGTTTCACTTTGCTGGAAAGTTTCACAGGAATTGGCTGTAGGTTTTAGTGCACGGCGTATTTTAGCATCTGTAATGCTAAATTTGGTGTGAATTCAGGTAGTAGATATGACATGGAAAGGAAATGGAAGGAGTGCCGGTGGTGTGACGGATCCGACGGTATATACAGGTTTGTTAGGAACGGCGTTTACCTGTCTGAGGTCGTACGAGGCAACCGGTGATCGGAAAGACTTGGAATTGTGCTCAGAGATAGTTGACGCGTGTGCAGAACTTGCACGTACTGTCACGAGGTTCGTACTTTTCCCTCTTTTCATTTTGCTAGTTAATTTAATCCTAATACGGAATTAAATATGTAATGAATGGATGTAAATTGGGCTTAGTAACGTTTAAAATTGCTCTGGAATTATCTTTTTTCTTTTTAAAAAAGAAACAAGATTACTTGAATAGTTGGTGTACGGCCTATCTGAGCACATAATGCTAGGGATGTACGAAAAGGCTGACAAAGCATGATAGGGAAAAATGTATACTCTGTTTGTCCTTTTTTTTTTTTCAAAGCAATAAATATAAATATTTTTTATAGTGTAGAAAATATTGTGTGTCCTGTTATTTATTTATTTTTTATTTTCGTGTTACTCATTTCTATTTGCTGGTCCAAGCATGTAACAGACTAGACTAGAAACAACATCAAAGATGTTTTTTCCAAACAAAGTCAGAAGAGAATTTAGTTGAAGTGAAATAATGCTTTCTTTGTCAAAAATTGATTGAATATAAGTATGGTTCATTTTTAATCTTAAAGTAAAAATGAGCAACTGGTTATTTATGATTTTGTACAGGGTCTACTCTTTTTTCCAATTAAGGACAAAAGAATCACATCTAGGATAATACTCTAGTTTTGTCTTGCAAGAATTGTCTCCATCACTCTCTAGAGCTTGAAAATCAGATGCTTTTTTGCACAGAGATATCGGACTTTAAGATTTCTTAAAAAACATGTGCTAAAAATCGCAACTAGGAGTTGTGTAACGTGGAGTAATCAAGTCTATATCTTTGTGGAATGGTACAATCTTTGGTACATCAGTCATACGTGGGCTTGATCTTATAATCTTTAGAGCCCACAGTGGATTCTGTTTGTGAGTTTGAAGCTATAGGTTTTTGTCACTAGAATTCTTTTACCAAGTCTTTATTATGGGGTCATTAAATATCTTATAGTAGTTCAAATATTCTATTTTTTATCTTTATACTTTTTTTTGTGGACCAGGCATGTGACTTTTCTGTGTGGAAGAGGAGGGGTATATGCTCTTGGAGCTGTTGCAGCTAACTATTGTGGGGACCAACACAAGAGAGAGTTGTATTTGAACCATTTCTTTGAGGTACCAGCATCCTTATAGTGATTTCCTTGAGGCAACCATACTTGTTTATATTAAATACTGTACTTCTTCAACTGTAGTGGGGATTCATATGAGTTGTTTCACTAAATGCATACATAGAGTAATTCTATGTGATTGTAGGTACCTTCCCTTGATCCACAACCAGGAAAAAGAGATGTGATCTGTCTATTTCAACGACTAAGCACGTGAAGCTAATGTTAGGGACCTAATTTGATTCAAATTGTTTTGAGATGAGTTGGGCCAGAATATGGGTAGCTAATGTCTAATTTATCTGAAAGACCAAAAGTTTGTGAACGGTGTCATGTCTTACTTGTTGAGGATTGTTCATTTTGTTGAATTTTTCTTAGCCTATGATGATGATTTAGCTTAGAGACCTGTTAATTGTTGCTTAGTGTCATTTGCTTTTACCTATCAAGTAAAGATACTATTTTGTTTCATGAAATTTGTCAAAAGGTGTTTGTCTCCACCATTTATCTACTCTGAAAATTTTCATTGAACTACAAAATGACCTCACTGGCCACTTATAGTGGAAAATTTGAAGTAAAGATCCATTGAAGTGCTCTTCATTGAACTGTAAATCAACAACACAGTGATATAACCAATATCAGCAATATAACTCATTGTTGATGAATTCTTGTTTAACTTTAGGGATAACAACTTCATAGGGAAATGCATAAATTATTAGTTTTAAGAGCTTGTACATTCCTTTAAGTCATCATCTATTTGTAAGTTCAAGAAGTTATTCACATAATAACAACTATGACTTAATACCAAACAAGTTAAACTAGCTGGGGTTGGTAATATGAATTCTCGTCGACTCTTCATTTAATCTCATCTCAGGAGGTAAAACATTTGACCTGGTGATGAGGAAAGAAAATTTGCTTAATTCATGCTCGCAATATTCTATATATGCTTGGGCAGTCGGTTAACAAAATATGCTTGCAAATCAAACATACTGTAACTGCTTCAGCATCTAACACGGTGGTGAATTTCGTAATGTTATTTTATTGCTTTAGCCTCTGTGTCATGTAAGTCCAGATGCCCCTCCGTTACTGCAGTAGTTTAGCTCAGCCCTGCTTGGAGCAACATTTAGATCTTTCTCCAATTTGTCACTTTCAGGTGGCACAGGAGAGAGCCCTTCCTGTTGGACCTGAAGATGGAGGTTTTGGAATGTCATATGACCTTCTTTATGGACGAGCTGGCTTCTTGTGGGCAGCATTGTTTATCAGGAAGTACTTAGGGGCGGAGACAGTGCCAGATGAATACCTTATGCCTGTTGTTGAAGCTATATTAGCAGGAGGGAGAGCAGGGGCAACTGATAACCCAGCCTGCCCGCTGATGTATAGATGGCACGGGACAAGATATTGGGGCGCAGCTCATGGGCTTGCTGGTATTCTGCACGTATTACTTCATTTTCCGCTCTCTCAAGAAGATATCGAAGATGTTAAGGAGACCTTAAGGTACATGATGAGCAACAGGTTTCCCCACAGTAGTAATTATCCTGTCAGTGAAGGGAATCCAAGAGACAAGCTGGTCCAATGGTCCCATGGTGCTACCGGTATCACCATTACTATGTGCAAAGCATCTGAGGTTAGTACCTATTAGACATTTAGACCCAGGCAGTAAGTTTTCTACTATTGTACCGCGAGCTTATAAACACTTATGGGATTAAACTGGGTTTGTTGTTGTTTGATGTTGTTACCCCGAGCTTAGAATAAGTGACGCATTCAAAGAAAATACTTAAGAAACTAAGTTAATAATGACAAGCATGTTTGCGTTCCCTGTTCGTTCAACTTGGATTTCTCATTGGTTCTCTGGTTGTAAAAGAGGGGAAGCACCTCGTCTCTTGGGATCTTCCCACCCCAAGTGTGGAGCTAGGTGGCAAGGAGGTCTATATGAATTCCTTTTGTCAAAAAGTTATACTATGTAAATAGGGCAATAAACCACTTTTTGCGTACATAACCCCAAGTGTGGAGCTAGGTGGCAAGGAGGTCTATATGAATTCCTTTTGTCAAAAAGTTATACTATGTAAATAGGGCAATAAACCACTTTTTGCGTACATAACCCCAAGTGTGGAGCTAGGTGGCAAGGAGGTCTATATGAATTCCTTTTGTCAAAAAGTTATACTATGTAAATAGGGCAATAAACCACTTTTTGCGTACATAACCCCAAGTGTGGAGCTAGGTGGCAAGGAGGTCTATATGAATTCCTTTTGTCAAAAAGTTATACTATGTAAATAGGGCAATAAACCACTTTTTGCGTACATAATTTTGTGAATTCCCTTGACATAATGAAGAGGTGGCGCCTTGGCGGTAAAAATGTTGTTTAAAAATTGCTTTGGTCACTTGTTTACATTTTTAGGTGTGACATTCTTGCATCTTTAAAGGTGGCTCAGAAATTACTTTAGGTCACATGTTCGAATTCTAGGTGTGGCATTCTTGTATTTATTTTTAATCTTTTTGTTAGGATTCCTAACTCCACTGACCCCTATCGCAAACCCACAAAAATATAATAAAAAAGTATCATACCATCGCAATTTTGGTGAGTCGAGTTGTGAGAATGAATAATGACCTCAACTAATCTCTTCTGCTGCAGGTACTGTCAAATGTTAGGGAGTTTCGTGATGCTGCCATAGAAGGTGGAGAGGTAGTGTGGAAAAACGGCTTGGTGAAGAAAGTAGGACTTGCTGATGGGGCATCTGGAAATGCTTACGCCTTCCTTTCACTCTTCCGTCTAACTGGGGAAACCATATATGAAGAGAGAGCAAGAGCTTTTGCAAGTTGCTTATATCACAACGCAAGGACGATCATGAATGAAAGGCATCATAATGAAGCAGATCATTCCTACTCTCTTTTCCAAGGATTAGGTGGCGTTGCTTGCTTCTTGTTCGACTTGCTTACGCCTGAAAATTCCAGGTTCCCAGGCTATGAACTCTAATCTTTGGCTTGTTTGAGTTTCAAGAGGTGGGTTTACAGGAAAGAAAAAACCATGTACTCTGGTAGGTTAATAGTGCAAGTTTACATGGTCAATTAGGAGGTTGGAGGTGGAGTTTCTTGCTCGCTTCCTGGTGTGAGCAAATACTAGTAAGCTACGTGATAGTGTGTTGTATATATTTGACTTTCATTTAGCACTTTTTAGAACTCTAATATGGAGATGCAATGGCCACCATGCTTCATTGTCTGTGACCCCTTTTACATACTCTTACCTGCCCTCCTGCTCCTCCTCTGAGTTAGTGGTTTGTTTTCTCAGTAATAGCTTGAAATTACATGAACTTTTGAATAGAAGGACAACAGTTAACGCGAATTATTATATGGTAACGCGAATAACTAGGTTAAGGATAAAGTCGCTTCTGAATGATTATACCTGACAATGAGAATATGAACTTAAGAATGAGAAATGAGAAGTAAAGAGTAATTTATTGAACTATATTGACAATCTTAGGAAGTTTGAATATGAATTAACACAGAAAACATGGTGCTAATCAATAAGACTTTCGTTTTTTTTCTTTTGCATTATTCGAATTCTATCTGTCTTCCAGTTTTTCTACAAGTCTAGTATCTGAACTCTAGGAATATGAGCAATTTTCCAGTAATCCCCACTTTGACAGTCCTCAAGCTGCAAAGTTATCAACATCTTTTCAGAAACATTTTGCAACACTAGACGTTGAAGCTTGCTTAAATGCTCAATCCCAAACGGAAACTCCTTCATTACCGGACAGTTGCGCAGTTGAAGCTCCTCAAGAGAAGGCATTGCACCCTCTTCCACTTGGACCATTCTCAATTTTCTGCAGTGCCAAATATATAATTCTCGCAGTTTCTTGAATCCGCCTGCCCTGAACCTCAATTCTTCCCCTTCATAAGCCGATTCTAGCACAAGGTTTACAAGGTTGGGTAAATCTTGAAGGGTTTCTAGTGCATTGTCCACTAACTTGGTCAATGTTAAATGAACTGTGGCTAAGGCTTCAAGAGATGTTACCCATATTGGAAGCCTCTCCAAACGCCCTTGGAAGGTTAATGTTCGAAGGGATGAGTGTGTAGAACGAAGGGGATAATGCAAATCGATAATGTCGCTCACCCCATAAGATGAGATAGATAGTTGTTCAAGATTGATCAACTTGTCAAGGGAAGAACAAAGATCCCTTGCGTGTTTTCTTCGCAGCTTTGCGATCTCTAACTTTCGTAGTCTAGTTAACTTTCCCAATTCAATCACTGTTCTTGTAGTGGCATTTATAAGAGTCACCACTTCTAAGGACGCAAGGGTTCCTATGTTCTCAGGAGCTGTAAAACCATGCAAAAAACCAGCACCACGTCGATAAATGAGGACATGGCGAAGATGTTGAAGCCTTAGAATTTCAACAGGCAATTTGTTTACCGATGTCTCCCTTAGGTCCAAGAACTCGAGGTTCTCAAGCTTCCCTATTGATCCTGGCAGATGTTTTATCTTAGCGCTCTTTAAGTTCAAAAACTTGAGATGTACTAATTCAAAGACTTCTTTTGGTATTTTTACCAATGGGGTTTCTGTCAAGTCTAAGACCTTGAGTAGCTTGAAACTGCCACATAACAGCTTCAACAAGAATGAACTAGTGACAGAAGCTGATGAACCGAACGTTATTAGTGAGTGAAGATGCTTAAACCGATCAATATTTTGTATATCGTTTGTCAATTCATTAGTGATTACCAGATGTCTGACTTTGTGAGGCCTTCTTGTTTCTTCCCCGTTACCTATAGTTGCCATGACACTTTCCCCTGACTTAGAAAGAATGATTTCATACCACAGGTTATGAATGCTGAATATCGCTAACCTTCCATCAGGGTATTTTTTAGCAACTTGGATCAAGCTTCTATTTGCAAGTTCATTGAGATAGCTTTCCGCAACTTTTGCAACTGCTTTACCCTCTCTTTCAAGGACAAGTCCTTCTGCTGCCCACAATCGAGTCAGTCTCATCTTATCGATGACATGATATTTTGGAACTATGCTCAGATAAGTGAAACAAGATTTGAGATAGAAAGGCAAGTCTTGATAACATAGATTGAGTATCCTTTTCATGTGCTCGGCTTCACTATAACTACCTTGTAAATTGTCAACAAGGCTGTCATAGAACGTCTCCCACGCCTCTTTTCTTTTCCTTTTAGTAGCCAAAGCACCAGCAATCACCAAAATCGCCAGTGGCAGACCTCTGCATTTCTGTACAATGTCTTTGGAGATTTGCATTAAGTATGAAGGGCATAAAAGGCTGCCTGAAAATGCCTTTCTGCAGAAAAGAATCCAAGATTCTTTTTGGGACAAAGCGTTCAAATTATAAACATGACTATCAACATCAGTTTCCACACAAATAGTATGGCATATATCAGCAAAACGCGATATGATGATAATCCTGCTGCCACAGCTTACTCTAGGAAATGCACATTTGAGAGCTCTCCAGGTGCCAATATCAGGGACATCATCAAGGACAATTAAGTACCTTGATGACTCAAAAAATAATTGAAGGAATTGTGCCAACATGTTAGCATCCATGGCTTCAAGTGCTCGACGGGAATGGTCATCTTGTGGATCAAGCATGGTCGTGAATAGCTCCTTAACATTAGAAAATTTTGGAATATCAATCCACAGAGTATGATGATTGAAATGCTTGTTCACTGTTGCATCATCAAAGATTTTCTTGACTAGGGTGGTTTTCCCTATACCTCTTGTTCCAACTACACAAAGCAATTTCCATTCTGGATCATCAGAAAGAACCCGATAAAGGAGTACTGATTTATGATTTTCAATGCCTACAAGATCTGCATCATCAACAAGAAGTACTTCTTCATGGTGATTACACCATGTAATGTTGCTACTTTCTGCACTTGTTATAACACCATATTTCTGAAGAAACGTTTTATGTCCTTCAGAAATGACGATGATTCCGGCCTTTATACCTTCCAATGCTTTTAAAATATTATCATTTTGAGCTTCAAATAACTTCTCAGACATTAACGAATGATGGGGTTTTTTCCATGGCCATGATACCTTTTCTTGAAAACTGTTGCAGATGACAATATGATTTTCAAGAATGTCTTGGACATCATGTGCAAGGTCTAGTACTTGTTTGATCCATACTTGTAATTCAGCATCTTCTTCTTCTTTGGCATCAGCTACTCTTGAGAAAGTCCTCATTTTTTCAAATGCATCCCTGATATGAACAATTTCTTGTTCAATTCCATCAAGAAATTTTTGTCCGCCATTGAGCAATGTTGAAAGCTGATGTACCAAATAAGATATAGCGCACTCTGCCATTTTATTTTAACTCAGTATATAGCTTCTTTTGCAAATTTATGCAAGATGTTGGTATAATTTATGGTGGACTTTGGTGATCAATTTATATAGATCAAACTTTGAACTGGTTTATGCTCTAGAACTGCGTTATGTAAATGATAATTGCAATTTGCAAGCTTAAGAAACATTATCCTAGTTATGACTAATTCACTACTACTAGTTGGAGGATTTTTCCTTTTTTATATTCAAGCTATATGAGCTGACTTTGAACACACTTAACGTGGCAGCAATTGTCCGTCTAGAGAGTAGAGACATCGATTGTCAACTTAATCTCCATTCTAAGCCTCCGGTTGCCTTCTGTTCTCTCAGTATATAATTCTTTGAAATTATCCAAGAATTAATGTTGGACTTCCGTTATCAATTTATATTAGATCAAACTTTGAATCAATGTAGGGACTAGAACTGTATTTCACATATGATTATTGCAAATTGCAAGTTCAGAAACATTTATTCTCACGAATACACCAAAATAACCGCCGTATTTCTTTTTCACGTATTCGGAATCCTCTGCACATAATAGAACTGCAAATTTGCCAGTGAATTCCAGATTTCGAAAAAGAGGCAGAAAAAGTTTAGGATTCTTCTTTTCATTTTGGTCCATTTTCAGATTTCTTGGTGGGTCTAAATTTCAGAGAAGACACAAAATATTCGACATTTCTTCTTCCTATTTGAGCGAGAAATACATAGAGTATTGCTCCAGCTCGTAGCAATCCTTCATCGCTAGCCAGATTTCCGTTAACTTCTAGGGCTGCAATTCAGGTTCTATTATTCCTCTTTTGTCTTGATATTTTAATAGTTTGATAGCGTAATTATATCTACTTGCCTGCCTATTTTGTTCTTGAATCTTTGGTTAATATTTTGCCCTAGCATTGTCAAATTAATTGCATTAGTTGTCAAATTAATTGCATTAGTGATAACTTTGCCTACTTGTTTATATTCTTATCTACCTGTTTACATCTTTATTTTGAATCTTTATTTCAAATACCCCCTAATAGTTTTGTTCTAGTTTTGCACATTTTCTTTGTGACCTTTAGTTGTAGATTATAGTTCCTTTAGCTCTTGTATTGTATTTCTTCACCTATTTTTCTATCCTTTAGTTGTAGATTATAGTTCATTTAGTTCCTTCGTTTATTTTTTCACCTGTTTTTCTATCATTTAGTTGTAGATTATTCCTTTAGTTCCTTTGTTTTATTTCTTAGCCTGTTTTTCTGACCTTTAGGTGTAGATTATAGTTCCCGTTAGTTCTTTTATTTTATTTCTTCACCTGTTTTACGACCTTTAGTGGTAGATTAATTCATTTTATTTTTCTCGCTTATTTTCTGGATAGTACTTGCATAGTGACTCTTAGATTATAGTGGCTTTGGTGAACGATGCAAGGGTATGGTCTTGTCCTGGGGGGTGTCAGCGTGGGGAGGGGGTGCGGGAGGTAAGAGGGGTAAGAGTAAGAGGGCTGAAGGAGCTACTAGGTTGAGGGTGGGGTCTTTGAACATAGGAACTTTGATTGGAAAATCTGTAGAGTTAGTGAAGATTCTCGAGAAAAGAAAGATTAATATAGCTTGTGCACAGGAGACTAGGTGGGGAGGAGATAAGGCGTGAGATGTTCGCAGTTTCAAACTTTGGTATTCTGGGAGGGTGGGGGGTAGGAATGGGGTAGGTATCTTGGTTGATAAGGACCTTAGTGAACTAGTGGTGGAGGTTAGTAGGGTGAATGATAGGCAGATGACTGTTAAGCAAGTTGTTGGAGGTTTTACGTTGAACATAATAAGTACGCACGCTCCCCAAGCACGCTTGGATGAGGAAGTCAAGAGGTGTTTTTGGGAGGATTTGGATGAGATGGTGCATGGTATCCCACATATCGAGAAACTTTTCATAGGAGGAGATTTCAACGGCCACATTGAAGCGATGTCCGACGTCTGCGGGATATGATGATGTACATGGCGACTTCGATTTTGGAGATAGAAACGAAGGAGAAACATCTCTATTGGACTTTGCTAGAGCATTTGATTTGGCAATAGCAAACTCGAGTTTCCCGAAGAAGACAGAGCACTTTGTCACTTTTCGGAGATCGGTGGCCGAGACTCAGATTGATTATTTACTTTGCAGGAAGTCCGATAGAGGTCTTTGCATGTATTGCAAGGTCATCCCGAGAGAGAACTTCTCGACCCTTCATAGGCTCCTGGTCATGGTGATGCGAGACTAAATTGCATAGTTTAACATGTGATATACCTTACATTTTATGCGCACTAATGATAAAAATACACTTGTTATGTGCTTAATGGAGT
The DNA here is from genome assembly GCA_005239525.1 of Nicotiana knightiana. Taxonomy (NCBI): domain Eukaryota; kingdom Viridiplantae; phylum Streptophyta; class Magnoliopsida; order Solanales; family Solanaceae; genus Nicotiana; species Nicotiana knightiana. The sequence continues at coordinate 54,288 of ML426175.1, forward strand.
TTATTTTATGTGTAGGTGAATTGGAGATGGAAACGGAGCTAAAGGGATGCAAATACGTCAAAAATACGCAAAAGGAGACGCCCGGGCGATAGCCGGGCGTTTGCCCCCTAAAGCCTGGCACCCCCTGGCGTTAGGGGGGCGTTAGAGCCCAAACGCCCGGGGTCCCCAGTTTCGCCCAAGTCTGAGTTTGACGAGTTAAATGTTTCCCGGTTGAAATAGAAGTCTCCTACACGGTTAAGGTTCACCCTAAACCTATAAATAGACTCCTAAAACACAATTAAAATGGGATTTTCGAGAATCAAAAGTAGAGAAGGAGAAAATTCCATTGAAGAGCAAGAACATCAATTTCTACATTTAGTAATTCTTACTTTATATTTCAATAATGCAATTTCTTGTAGTTTTGTTTCGTTTAAACATGAGTAGCTAAGTTTTTAATCTAGGGTTTTGGTAGAACCCGTTGGGGATGAATTTCGTTTGATATTAATATATTTTGATTGATTATTCTCTCTTTGTTCAACTACGTTCTTATTGTAGTTAATTGAATGACCATCAATTAGTTGTGCCTATTTAATATGTATCTACTTGAGAGAGAATGCATATTTAGGTAATTGTTGAACAACACCACTCCTAGAGTATAGACGAAAGTCATAACCGAGGGTTTAGAGGTTGGATTAGAAATAACGATACTTTGGGTGTAATCTAAAGTAAACTGTAATGCAATCTAGCTAGCGTAACTTGAGAGAGTGCGTCTAGAAAATTATCATAATTACTTGAGAGAGAATTATGGTAGATAGAGTGTTCATGATTGATAGAGATAATTAATCAAGTTATATGAAATATCCGAGAAGTAGGTTCACCAACGGGGGAAACCATAGCCTTAGACCTTTATC
>ML426175.1:55261-96997 GCA_005239525.1 Nicotiana knightiana
CGAGAAAGAATTCACCAACGGGGGAAACCATAACCTTAGACCTTTATTATCATTGTTTACATTAAATTGTTAGTTAATTATTCGTTTATTATTATCGTTAGTAGAATTAGTTAAACAACACAAATTGATATTCAAAAGTCTTAAGAAAAGTGATTAAGTAACAATTTAGTATTTTATAGACTCAATTGATACGTTCAATTCTCTATGGGATCGACTTTGGGCTTAATACCCCAGATTATATTTGCAGCGCCCGTTTAGTCTTTTTATAAGACATAGTGGAGCGTGATCACATGGACCTTGAGATCACGAGGAAGAGGAGGAAGAGGGCGATGTATAACCAACATAGGATCAAGTGGGGAGCCTTGACAGAAGCTAAAGCGCAGGAGTTGGGGGTCAAACTGGTGACTATGGGGGCTTGGAGGAGTAGTGGGGACGCAAGCGCTATGTGGACCACGGTTGCGCAATGCATTAGGGAAGCCGCGCGAGAGGTATTAGGGGTCTCAAAAGGTTGCTCTAATGGTCACAAGGGAGACTGGTAGTGGAATAGAGAGGTGCAATGAAAAGTGGAAACCAAGAAAGCAACGTATTTGAAGCTAGTGGAAAGTGTAGATGATGAGGAGAAGATGGCGAATAGGGAGCATTATAAGTTGGCTAAGAAAGAGGCAAAGCTAGTAGTTTCGGCGGCCAAAATTGTAGCTTTTAGTTGTTTGTATGAGTAACTCAAAGGCCAAGGTGGGGATAAGAGGTTGTTCAGGTTAACCAAGGCACGATAAAGGAAGGCGGGACTTGGACCAAGTGAAGTGCATCAAGGACGAATAAGGTAGAGTTTTGTTGGATGAGGGGCTTATACGTTGGAGATGACAAACCTACTTCTATTGTCTCTTAAACGAGGAGGACAAGAGCATTGTACTAGGTGATTTGGAACTCTCCATGAGTCGTTGTGACTTTGGGTATTGTAGGCGGATTATAGTTGATGGAGTTGAGGGGGCTATGCGTAAGATGAGCAAGGGGCAAAGCGACCGGGCCAGATGAAATCTCGGTGGTGTTTTGAAAAAGTGCGGGCAAGGCAGGCTTGGAATGGCTCACTAGGTTATTTGATGTCATTTCTAGAATGAAGAAGATGCTTGAGGAGTGGAGCACAATGGTTCCTGTATACAAGAATAAGGATGATATCCAAAATTGCAATAACTATCGAGGTATCAAGCTGCTTAGCCATACTATGAAAGTCTGGGAGACAGTGGTAGAGCTAAGGGTGACGAATGTGTCTATTTTTGATAACTAGTTTGGGTTTATGCCAGGGCTTTCGACTACAGAAGCCATCCATCTTGTTAGGAGATTGATGGAGAAGTATAGGGAGAGAAAGAAGGACTTGCATATGGTGTCCATCGACTTAGAAAAGGCGTAGGATAAAGTTTCGAGGGATGTTTTGTGGAGATGTTTGGAGGCTAGAGGTGTACCTGTTGCCTACGTTAGGTTGATTAAGGATATGTATGATGGAGTAAAGACCCGAGTGAGGATGATGGGTGGGGACTCAGACCATTTCCCGATTATGACGGAGTTGCATCAGGGGTCGGCATTCAGCCCTTTTTGTTTGGTCTGGTGACGGACGTACTGACACTCCACATTTAAGGGGAGGTGCCGTGGTGCATGCTATTAGCAGATGATATTTTATTGATTGACGAGACGCGAGATAGTGTGAACACGCAATTAGAGATATGGAGGAAGACCCTGAAATCTAAAGGTTTCAAGTTGATCAGGACCAAGACATAATACTTGGAGTGTAAGTTCAGTTGCGAGACTCAAGGAGGGGAAGGAGAGGTGAGGCTGGACTCGCAGGTCATTCCTAGGAAAGGGTGTTTTAAGTACCTTGGGTCTATTATTCAGGGGGATAAGGAGATTAATGAAGATGTCACACATCATATTGGGGTGTGATGGATGAAATGAAGACCTGCTTCTGGTGTTTTGTGTAACAAGATGTCACGATCCGGAATTCCCACCTTCGGGACCGTGATGGCGCCTAACATTTCACTTGCTAGGCAAGCCAACGTTAGAGACTTGTTAAGCCAAATTTTATACATTTCAGTAATTAAAGTCAAATAAGCTAAAATGAAATAAAACGAGTGCAAAATAATATAAATGCCATAAATAACTGCTACATTTAGGATCTGGAGTCACAACTCACGAGCTACTACGATTTACTACAAGTAGAGTCTGAAAGGAAATACACTATTCTGAAAGAAAAGAACAGTAAAGTAAAGAAGCTAGGAATAGACTCCAGGATCTGCGTACGCCGACAAATCTACCTTGGGTCTCCTATCGAATGAGTCCATCTGCTAACGTCACGATCATCTCGGGCCGGCACCAAAATCTGCACAAGAAGTGCAGAGTGTAGTATGAGTACAACCGATCCCTTGTACTCTGTAAGTGCCGAGCCTAATGCGGGTCACCTATACAGTATAAACAATATAGACAGAAAAGGAAATGCGGAACAAAGTAAAACATTCAATTGAGAATGATAGCTACAACTTCAGGAATAAGTCAACGACGTTCAGAATTTACCAATCCTTAAGTGCAAAAAGGAAATACCATAAGACTATCACAACTCAGAGAAATATAAACACACAGGTTGTTGCGGCGCACAACCCGATCCCGTCGTACGTCACATAATCCTCCCTTATTTCCTCATAAAAACATTAACAATAATGAATATATATAAGTGTTGCGGCGCGCAACCGATTCCACCATATCACAATATCATAATCATAGTTCACCCTTATTCCACCAAAACAATCCACCTTTATTACACCTGTTGCGGCGTACAACCCGTTCCCACCGTACAATATAGATTCACCCTTATTCCATCTTAATATACCACCCTTATTTCACCTGTTGCGGCGTGCAACCCGATCCCACCATATCAATATCAAGTACTCAATAAGAACAGTTAAACTTACAATTCAAATCACGGAAAAACCTTTACAATCCCTAAACACCAAACTGAAACAAATAAGAAACCTTGTATAACATGATAATTCGCACAAGTAATACTACACAGCGAGACCAATCAGAAGTCACAACTAGAAGGTACAAATAAACCAACTTGAGCAAATAGTAGGAGATCATGAAACTAAGAAAAGATACAATATCATAAACAAGAGGAAACAATGACTAACATGTATAATTTAGGCATGTGAACACATTTAGAGCATATAACAATTAAGACAGGGAAAAACATAATATAAGAAGAACGAGGAAACAGGGAAAACAGATAATTCGGCGGCGCATAAGCACTCGTCACCTCACATATACGCCGCTCACATGAAATTCACATAGCAAATAGTCCGAGGGTTCCTAATTCCTTCAAGTCAAGGTTAGACACAACACTTACCTCGCTCCAAAGACCACTTACTGCTCAATCACAGCTTTGCCTCTCAAGCAAGCCTCCGAACCAAGAGAATCTAACAAATTACCAACCAAACGATTTAAATTAAGCGTTAGGAACTACCCACGATTTCAAGGAATTTGATTTAGTCCATTTTTGAAAAAGTCAACAAAAGTCAACCCCCTAGCCCGCTTGGTCCAATCCCGAAGTTCGTACCAAAACCCGATTACCCATTCACCCCCGAGCCCGATTATGTAATTTGTTTTGGAATACAACCTCAATTTGAGGTCTAAATCCCCAATTTACCAAATCCCTAATTTCTACCCAAAAACCCCCAAGTCCACCATGAAAACACTAGATTTTAGGTTTAAAACTTGTGAAATGTAATGAAAGATTGAAAGGAACTAGGTTAGAATCACTTACCAATGATTTGGGGAAGAAAGAGTCTTGGAAAAATCGCCTTTAAGGTTTTAGGTTTTGAAAATTTGAAGAATGAACCAAAAATACCGTCTAAGTCGTATTTGTTCAGTTGCAGATGTCGTATTTGTGACCTGGGGTTTGCAAATGCGAACCTCGAAAATGCGAAAACCATCACACTCCATTTTATTTGCAAATGCGAAGAATAGTTCGCAATTGCAAACTCTAACCTGATCGCAAATGAGACCCAATGATCGCAAATGCGAAGAGTCTCCCTCCCCAGTTCCCATCGCAAATGCGAACTCTGGCCTTCCCGCAAATGCGACCTCATGATCGCAAATGTGAACTTATGCTGACTCAGGTACTCTTCGCAAATGCGAAGAAATGGCTCGCAAATGCGAGCTTGTTAGAAATTGGGAATATTCGCAAATGCAAACACTGATCTCGCAAATGCGAGATCAGAGGCTAGTTACCAGAAATTGCAGACACCAGTTGAGTTCTAAGTCCAAATTCACTCCATAGCCTATCCGAAACTCACCCGAGCCCTCGGGGATCTAAACCAACTATGTACACAAGTCTAAAAATATCATACAAACTTGCTCGCAGCCAAAATAACACCTAGAACTACAAATTGAACATCAAATCAAATGAAATTTTCAAGAAAACTTTGAAACTTCTATTTTCACAAATGGGCATCCGAATCACGTCAAACCAACTCCGCTTCTCACCAAATTTGACAAACAAGTCATAAATGTACTATTGGACCCATACCAGGCTCCAGAACCAAAATACGGGCTCGATATCTAAAATTCAAACATCGGTCAAACATTTCAAGTTCATTAAGCCTTAGACTTTTCAAATTTCTACAAAATGCGATAACTCGGGCTAGGGACTTTCGAATTCGATTCCATGCATACGCCCAAGTCCCAAATCATGATACGGACCCACCGGGACCGTCAAAACACGAATCCGGGTCCGTTTTCTCAAAACGTTGACCGAAGTCAACTCAAGTGAATTTTAAGGCAAAATTTCATATTTTTCTCAGTTTTTCACATAAAAGCTTTCCGAAAAGACACCCGGATTGCGCAAGCAAATCGAGGAATGCTAAAACAAGATATTTAAGGCTTCAGATGACGGAAGATTTCAAAACATAAGATAACCTATCAGGTCATCACACAAGAAGGTGCCAACGAAACTTAAGGGTAAGTTCTACAGAGTGGTGGTCAGACCAAAGATGTTGTACGGGGTTGAGTGTTGGCCAGTCAAGATCGCTTAGTTCCAGAAGATGAAGTTAGTAGAGATGAGGATATTGAGATGGATGTGCGGGCACACCAGGTTAGATAAGATCAGAAATGAGGTTATTCGCGACAAGGTGGGTGTGACCCCTATTGAGGACAAGATGCGGGAAGTGCGACTTAGGTGGTTTAATCATGTGAGGAGGAGGAGCACAGACGCCCCGATGAGGAGGTGTGAGAGGTTGACTTTGGAGGGTCTACGGAGAGGTAGAAGTAGGCCAAAAAAGAGGTGGGGAGAGGTGATTAGGCAAGACATGACGCAACTTATGCTGACCGAGGACATGACCCTTGATAGGAAGGTATGGTTTCGAGGATTAGGGTAGTAGAGTAGGTAGTCTAGAGTGTTCATAACAGTAGTATTGGCACACAATCTCGCTTTCTATTGGTAGTAGGTTCTTATGACTAACCGTTATTTTCTTTCATTGTTGATCACCTTACTGTCTTGTTGTTTTTATCCTGCTTTTATATGGCTTTTTGGTATCGTCCCTTCTTGTCTATATTTTCATTAAGGCGGTGCTTATGTTTTCCTGAGCCGAGGATCTACTGGAGACAACCTCTCTATCCTCACAAGGTAGGGGTAAGGTCGACGTACACACTACCCTCCCTGTTAGAACACATGCAACGGAAGCAAGTAAATAATCTAGGCATCAAATACATGTAAACTAGTCAATGACAAAACTATGCGATTAAAAAACACTAACCTCTTGAAATCATTGCACAAATCTTCCACGCAGCAAGAATCCAGGGCTGCAATCTTCTACTATGGTCCTAGTAAGACCTTGGACGAAATTACTTTGAGTGGGCAAGAACAACACAACTCTACAAGGTGAGTTATTGGGTAAAATGGTCTTCCTTAAATAGACTCATTTTAGCCGAAAACAAGCTCCTAAAAACGTGTAGGATTCTACTTGCACAAGTAGAATCCTACTCTAACTCTACGAATGACTTTTCTCCCAAGTCACATTTTACCCAAATCAGTCCAGGTTTTTACTAGGTATAGCAGGGACCACATAAATAATAAGAGACTACTAATTATAGTATTAATTCGGAATTTAGCATGAATTAATTCTTACTATAATTAATTACAGTTTATTCCACTAAAAAACTACAATTGAACTCCTCAATATGAATTTTGAAAATTCACTAACACTTATTTTAACTCCCCATGTTAAGATTCTAAATACCAGTTAAATAAATTAAATCACTGAAAATTTAATTTAATCAACTAATTAAATACTTTATAATCCCGCTTAAACTATTTCATGTGACGGATACCAAATCCACCGGCCGGATTTTCACATGAAAACTTATAAGCTTATATAAAGGGGTATCGTCAAACTCAAAATCGAGTCATTGGATTCTATCAACTAATTATTATTTCATAAATGTTATTCCTTATTGTCCAATTTATTAGGCATACACTAACTCTGAATAGAGTTATACTTTTTGATAAATCAAAACAATAAACAAATCACATTGATCATAATAAGATTAGGAGTATAAGCTCATTTTAATGAATTAGAGAATTTTTTTTATATATATATATATATATATTCAGTACAAAAACATCTTTTCTCTACTTGGGTAAAACCACTCCTATAATCAAGATAAATTATATTATAATCTGGTGCTAAAATCATCAAGATATTTTATTCAATAATATCTTCGATTGTAAACATAGTTTATTAATTATGTGAACCGACAATTTAATCTTCTGTGCATGAGCTAAGACTCCATACACTAAATTGTCTACTACATAACTAAAAGGACACAAATGTAACAAATGATCTATTTAAAAAGGTACTTTATTGAATTGAATAAATTAAATAAATAATTGTTCCACAAAGAATTAAACAAAATACTATGTCTAAACCGCATGGTTAATAGTATATCCCAACAATCTCTCACTTAGACTCATAACCATGCGTCTACTACTCTAACACCCATTCCTTCTACATGCTTGTCAAAAATCTTCTGTGGCAAGCTCTTTGTAAATGGGTATGCCAAATTGTCCTTCGACGCAATCTTCAACACTCTTGCATCACCTCTCTGAGTTATGTCCCGAATTAAGTAATATTTACGCTCTATATGCTTACTCCTTTTATGGCTTCTTGGTTCTTTCGAGTTTGCAACTGCACCACTATTGTCACAATAAAGTAGAATTGGTGCTTGAACCGAAGGAACTACGTTAAGCTCTTTTAGGAAGTTCCTGAGCAAAACAGCCTCTTTAGTTGCCTCAGATGCAGCCACATATTCAGCTTCCATGGTGGAATCAGCAACACACGATTGCTTGATACTCCTCCAGCTTATGGCTCCACCTCCTAGGGTAAAAACATATCCTGAGGTAGATTTTCTAGAATCTCCATCTGACTGAAATCTGAATCAGTATAGCCAATGAGTGCAAGATCATCTAAGTGATAAACCAACATATAATCCCTAGTCCTTTTCAAGTACTTGATTATATGTTTAACGAAGTCCAGTGTTCTCGTCCAGGGTTAGACTGAAATCTACTAACCATGCCAACAACAAAGCAGATATCAGGTCTAGTACATAGCATAAAATACGTGAGACTCCCTACAGCAGAAGCATAAGGGACCGCCTTCATCTTTTCTATCTCATCAGTCATTTTTGGGGACTGATCTTTCGACAGAGAGATTCCATGTCTAAAAGTGAGAAAGCCTTTCTTGGAATCTTGTCTGCTAAACCTGGTGAGAATAATATCAATATAAAGTGTTTGAGATAAGCTTAATATCCTTCGCTTGCAATCTCGCATAAGCTTGATCCCAAGGATATGTGCCGCCTGTCCTAAGTCTTTCATATCGAAACGTGAGGACAACCATTCATTTACTGAATTCAACATGCTCACATTATTTCCTATGAGCAAAATATCATCTACGTAAAAACCAAAAATGTAACTTTATGTCCATCCCACTTCTTATATACACAAGACTCATTTTCACATTGATCAAAACCAAAGGTTTTAATTGAGGCGTCAAAACAAGTGTTCCATGCTCTAGAAGATTATTTCAATCCATAAATGAATTTCTTTAATTTACACAACATGTGCTCATTGCCACTTTTTATGAAACCAACTGATTGTGCCATATAGATGCACTCATCAAGACTTCCATTTAGAAAAGCTGTCTTGACATCCATTTCCAAATCTCATAATCGTAATGAGCAACAATGGATAAGAGAATCCTAATGGATTTAAGCATGGCTACTGGCGAAAAGGTTTCCTCATAATCGAACCCTTCTTTTTGAGTGAACCCTTTTACAACAAGCCTAGTTTTAAAAGTTTGCACTTTTCCATCCACTCATCTCTTTTTCTAATCGATCCATTTATAACCAATAGATTTGAATCCAGTAGGTGGTTCTACAAGATCCCATACTTGATTGGAGCACATGGGCTCCATTTCAGATTTCATAGTAGCAACCCATTTATCAGCATTTGTACCATGTAGCGCTTCGGCGTAATTAATAGGTTCTGTGTTAGGATCTTCAGGGATTCTATCATAAGATTCTCCAAAGAGCGCAAAACGAAGAGGTTTTATTATAATTCTCCCACAACGACTAGACATTACAGGTGCAGTATTTTTTTGTTGAATCACAACATCATTTTCCGGAACTGAAGCGTGAATGTTATCCTTCACACGTTGCGGTGCTGGGATATTATTAACTTCTTCCTGGAGTGCAGGCTGCATAACAATTTCAGGTTGCTAAAAAATATGAGGTTTCTCAACAATCTGAGGTTGCTCAACAATATGAGGTTGCTCAACATTACTCCCACTACTTTGGGGTAGTGAGATGTCAGACAATTGCTCTTGTGCATTCTGCTGCCTATTGACATTTCTCCCACTACGATAATGCAGTGGTATGTTAATAATGGATTCCGTGATACGTTCCATAGATGAGTCATTAGTTACTCCATTACTTAATTCCTGTAAAACTAGTTTACTTCTAGGAATATAGTTCATTAAATAGTCCTCTTCTAAAAATCTGGCATTTGTCGTAACAATTACCTTCTTTTCTTTGAGACAATAAAATAAACTTCCTTTAGTTCCTTTTGGATATTCAATAAAAATGCATACTTCTGTCCTCAATTCCAATTTATCCGCTTTCCTTTTCAGCACATGTGCTGGACAACCCCAAACCCGAATGTGCCATAAAATTGGCTAGCGCCCAGTCCACAATTCTATTGGAGTTGAAGGTACTGACTTTGAAGGAACCAAATTTATAATGTAATTTTATATTTCTAAAGCATATCTCCAAAAGGAAGAAGGAAAACCGGAATAACTTAACATTGATCTAACCATTTCCATAAGGGTCCTATTTCTTCTTTCTGCCACACCATTTTGTTGTGGTGTTCTTGGAGCAGGTAATTGAGATGTAATTCCAGAATTTGATAAGTATTTAATGAATTCCGCAGAGAGGTATTCACCACCACGATCAGATCGCAACGTTTTGATATATTTATCATGTCGTTTCTCCGTTTCCGTCTTAAATTCTTTGAATTTCTCAAAGCATTCAGACTTACGACGCAACAGATAAATGTATCCGTATTTTGAGTAATCATCTGTGAAAGTCACAAAATACTCAAAATCACCTCTTGCTTGTATATTCATAGGGTCACACAAATCAAAATGAAATCGCTAACTTTACTTCCTTTTGAGGGAACATGTCTCTTGGTCATTTTACCTTCTAAACAGGATTCGCATGTTGGCAGTGACTCCACTTTCAATGAACTCAAAGTTCCATCAGAGACCAATCTCGGAATCCTATTTAGATTTATATGACCTAGACGTAAGTGCCATAAATAAGTTTGGCTCAATTCAGAAATACGTTTTCTTTTATGTGGCAGATTAATGTTATTTAATTCTTTTGGTTGTTGTAGCACATGAGGAGGACATATATCAAGAACAAAAAGATCATGTACTCTAGCAGCAGTGTAGATAAAACGTTTATTAAACTTAATAACATCAGAGTTATTAGCAACATAAACATTATAACCATCATCCATTATTTTCGAAACCGAAATCAAATTCCTTCTAATAGAAGGTACATAGAGAACATCTTTCAAAATTAAAACTCTATCACTACTAAACGAAACTCTAATATCTCTTAGTGCTAAAACCGGTGCTGGCTCGCTATTGGCTTGAAAAACGCAAACTTCATTCTCACTTAGCCGTCGCGTTTCCTGAAACCCCTGCAAAGTAGTACAGATATGATTAGTGGCTCCTGAATCTACACACCAAAATATGGTAGAGACAACCGCTAAACAAGTTTCAACGACATTTAAATTTGAATTACCTTGCTTATTCAACTTTGCCAGATAGACAGGGCATTGATTTTTGTGATGCCTAGATTGCTTGCAATGATAACACTTGCCTTTGGGTTTTTTCGCACCAGCCATACCTCTGGGTGCCAAGACCTTTTGAGCCTTCTTATTTTTCTTACTGCCTTTCGACTTAGAAACCGAAGCTTTCTCAACATTGAGTGCCACAACTGGAGCTTGCTGTTTGATAATAGATTCCTTCGCTTGCAGCTCATTCAACAATTTAGCCAGTGACAAATCCATTTTGTTCATATTATAGTTCAAGTGAAATTATTGAAAACTGTCAGGCAGAGTCTGCATGACCATCTCAACTTGAGATTCCTTATCAATCACAGCTCCATGGACCTCCAGTTCATTCAGAAGACTCATCATCTTCAGAACATGGTCCCTGACCGATGATCCTTCAGCCATCTTGGTGTTCAAAAGGGCTTTCACGGCTGTCTGCTTAGCCGCACGATTTTGCTCACCAAACATCTCTTTGAGACTTTCGAGCATGTCATAAACAGACCCCATCGACTGATGCTGATGTTGCAAAACATTCGCCATAGAGGCAAGAATGTAACATCGCACCATCTCACCAGCCTTGACCCATTTGTCATAAGCCTTAACCTGATCATCAGTAGAATTTTCAGGTTTTTCTGGGCATTCATCGGTGATCACAAATTTGTAACCTTCAGCAGTTAGGACAATATCAAAGTTTCTTTTCTAGTCAACATAATTCGGTCCTACTTACTTGTTTTGGTTCAAAATTGAGGTAAGTGGGTTGAATGAAGACATGGTTAATATGAGATATATTCACATTAAATAGATCATTAGTTAAGTATTTAGAATAATTAAATTCAACAAACAACACATTACACATATAACCATGCTCATTGAGCAGTTAGATTCATTAGAGAAACTTAACTATTCATGCAAAATATATGAGTTATGTAAGATATTTACCCCATAAATTAAAACAAGACCAACTCAGATGGAGATTAAACTGTTAATTTAAGATAGATAAATATCACTTTTACAAACTCTAGTTTCATTGAATCATGTAACTCAGGTGGAGAGTTAATACAAGTAATCAAATAACTAGAGGCAAAACTACAGTAATCATCTATAATGAACTTATCCGATGTGGAAGAAGACCTATGTCAACATATAAATTCATTATATTACTGTAAAAGATGATTGGAAACCATGAGAATTGAGCCCTACCATCACTGATTTCTTTAAAAAATATATATTTAAAAAAAATATATTTTCTAGAAAATAGAAAAATGGCCAAAAATCCATCTAAACGACCCCGAATGCCCAAATAATGACGTACATCATGAGAAGAGCTCATGTGTATTGCTCACTGGGCCGTTTCTGATAAAACTACCAAATTTGAGGTCAATCAGAGTTCAACAGAATTTCAGAAATCTAAATTCATTACCTATTTGTAGAATTCTGTTTTTTGGTGTTTTAAGGGTTTTAATTATTTTGACTGGTTCAAATCACATAATATACTTATGTATGTCAAATCATGATTTCAGAACTCAAAATAATATTTTTTATTATTATTTAATAACAACTGTGTTCGAAAAGAATTGTAAAAAAAAAGTTCTTCACCCGTTTATTTAAAAAATGCCACTGTTCATAATTACATGTATTAATTCATAATTTCAGAACTAATAGCATTTAAACAACCACGTTTTTATTAAAACATCACTTCTAATCCATAAACTTAATGATGAAAAACAATTACGTTTGAACAGTCACTGTTGATTATGGGAAAAATAGTCACGCTTGAACTCTCTCTTGAAAACAATCACATTATTCAACAAAAAACGTAATTGAACAAATTGCCATTAAATATAACACCACTTTTCATGCATATGTATATTAATCCATAATAACAGAATTAAAATACTAATAAAACAATCACGTTTTTGACATAGAATAATCATGCCAAACATGTATCCTTAACAACACGTTTTAATATTTATCTGTTCATGCTGTATTACATTATCTAGTTAGATGTAAGACGGTGTCTGATACCAATTGTTAGAACATGCGCGGTGGAAGCAAGTAAACAATTCAGGCATCAAAAACATGTAAACTAGACAATGATACAACTATGAGATTAGAAAGCACTAGCTTCTTGAAATCGTTGCACAAATCCTCCACGCAACAAGAATTCAGAGCTGCAGTCTTCTGCTATGGTCCTAGTAAGACCTTGGACAAAATTTCTTTGAGTGGGCAAGAACAATACAACTCTAAAAGGTTAGTTATTGGGTAAAATAGTCTTCCTTAAGTAGACTTGTTTTTAGCCAAAAAAAAGCTCCTAAAAATGTGTTGGATTCTACTTACACACCGTTTTACTGAAGAGGGTAGGGTTCGCTCCTATGACAAGTGCTTCTTGTTGACTGCCACAGACCGGCTTTCCTCAGTCGTTGACTGTGGCGAGGCTACCCTTCTATCAAGAGAATGACTTTTCTCTCAAGTCACTTTTTACCCAAGTCAGTCCAGGTATTTACTAGGTATAGCAGGGAACACAAAAATAATAAGAGGCTACTAATTATAGTATTAATTCAGAATTTAGCATGAATTAATTCTTACTATAATTAATTACAGTTTATTCTACTAAAAAACTGTAATTGAACTCCTCGATACGAATTTCGAAAATTCACTAATGCTTATTTTAACTCCCCTTGTTAAGATTCTAAATACCAATTAATTAAATTAAATCACTGAAAATTTAATTTAATCAACTAATTAAATCCTTTATAATCCCTCTTAAACTATTTCATGTGACGGATACCAAATCCACCGGCTGGATTTTCACATGAAAACTTATAAACTTACATAAATGAGTATCGTTAAACTCAAAATCGAGTCATGGATTCTATCAATTAATTATTATTTCACAAATGTTATTCGTTATTGTCCAATCTATTAGGCATATATTAACTCTGAATAGAGTTGTACCTTTTGATAAATCAAAACAATAAACAAATTGATCATAATAATTATATCAAGATTAGGAGTATAAGCTCATTTTAATGAATTAGAGAAAATGTTATATATATATATATATATATATATATATACTAGCACAAGAAGTTGGAGTAAAACCACTCCCATAATCAAGACAAATTATACTATAATCTTGTGCTACAATCATCAAGATATTTTGTCCAATAATATCTTCGATTGTGAACATAGTTCATTAGTTATGTGAACCGATAATTTAATCTTCTGTGCATGAGCTAAGACTCCATATACTAAATTGTCTACTACATAACAAAACGGTTAAGGGTCTGATTTTCCCTTCTACTATCATAAATACGCCTTATTTATCCCCCATTTGAGTTTCTTATAAAAAATATCCCTACCGTTATGCTTTTATTGCACATTTTCCCCTCACCCGTTAAAAATACCCTACCAGATTTTTAAGGGGCACGTGGCATTATTTAATTGGACCAGACGTACCGCCCCATTATTTTAATTAAAACCTGCCCGACCCAAGTAATTGAAACCCGCCCGCCCCATTCTTTTAATTAACCTAGACCCATCTTGCGAGAACTGAACAAGAAATATCTTCATTTTCTTGATATTAGTTGAAATTAAAGAGAGAAGTTGTCGATTATAACAAGTTTATTGATTGCGGGGAGGATATGTTGAACTTCACAGTAGGAGGTTCGAGAGTACATGGCGTTCTCTCTATATCTAGCAACATTGGAGATGCTCATTTGAAGGATTGAGTACAAGCTGAACCTGAAACCAAAACACTCATTTTGGCACCAGATATGGAATGCCTTATTTTAGCTTCTGATGGTCTTTGGATGAGGTTAGAAGAGAAAGCATCTAGTAGTATACATTATCATGATCATTCATCTGAATTCATTTGGTTATGTTGTTGTTTAGGTGGGCAATCAGGAGGCTGTTGATATCATAATGCAGTATTGTCCAAGGGAAAAGAGAATGCAACTTCCGGTGGCCACTTTAAATGAAAAGGGAAAAGAATTTTATTGTTTAAGTAAAAGTTCTTCAAACAGAAGGAAAAGTCATTCTAAGAAAATTGTCAACAGTGAAGATGAATTTGGCAATGAAAATGAAAGTCCTCCGAAAAAGGCAAGGCGAGTTCCCACAAGAACCAAACAAAGATGAATATAAAAATTCATTCTCCAAACCAAGAAAACAGTGACAATGGTTTGAACAAGAACCAACTATCATCCAATGCGCTTGTGTCTACATCCTGGTTAATATCTTCATTTTCTTGTTCTGTTCTCCCAATATGGGTCTAGGTTAATAAAAAGAATGGGTCGGGCGGGTTTTAATTACTTGGCTCGGGCGAGTTTTAATTAAAATAATGGGACGGGTTGTCTGGTCCAATCAAATGATGCCACATGCCCCTTAAAAATCTGGTAGGGTGTTTTTAACGGGTGAGGGGTAAATGTGCAACAAAAGTATAACGGTGGGGATATTTTTGATAAGAAACTCAAACAGGGGATAAATAAGGCCTATTTATGATAGTAGAAGGGCAAATCATACCCTTAACCGTAACTAAGAGGACACACATGTAACAAATGATCTATTTAAACATGTACTTTATTGAATTGAATAAATTAATAAAGAATTAAATAAAATACTATGTCTAAACCGCATGGTTAATAGTATATCGCAACACTCCCCAGAACCAGTGTTGTTAAAAGCGATCGCTTCTTGCTTCTCGCTTTAAGCGCTGAAGCGAAGCGCAACGCACCCCCAGCGCTTTTATGGCAAAAAAGCGGCTCGCATAGAAAAAATGCATGCTTTTCTCGCTTAAGCGAGAAGCGACGCGGTGAATAAAGCGAGGAAAAGCGTGCTTAAGCGACGGAGCAACATCTATTAGTTTTTTTTTAAAAAAAATTTGGGAAATAGACGAAGGCAAAAGAGAAAAAAGGAGTCGAAGGCATCTGTTACGCTTCTTCTCCAACTCCAGCAGCAACGTGAAGGCTTCTTCTCCAAGTAAGTTTCTTCTTCTCTCTTCTTCTTCTTCTTCTTTTCTTCTTCTTCTTCTTCTTCTTCTTCTTCTTCTTCTTCTCTAGTTCTCTGCGAGACTGCGACACCTTTTTTCTCTTTTGCCCTATTTCTTCTGGTTCGATTCCTTCTGCCATATTTCTCTGGTTCGACTCCTTGTGCTATGTTTTCTGGTCTCTATTTTTTTCTGCTCTGTTTTCACTGGATGTCCCTGTTTTCTGCCCTATAATTAATTGTTATTTTTTTTGGTTGTTGATTGTAGTAAATTCAATCTTGTTATTCAATGGCATCAAGCCAAAAAAAAGATCCAGCTTGGGCGTATAAAGTTGCAGTTGGCAATGGTAACACAAGAATGCAATGTATCTTTTGTCAAAAAATTTATAACGGTGGAATACATCGTCACAAGAGACATCCAACGGTGGTTTTAGAGATGTCAAATATTGTCCAAGTGTTCCGGATACTATTAAGAAAGAAATTAGAGAGTATGTTGAGAAAAAAAATGAGTTAAAAATTCAATGAGTCATGAAACATCTATGTTTAATCTTGATGAACATAGTCAAATGGATGATGATGACCTTGAAGTCAATGATATAATGAGGCCACCTCCCTCTAAATCTCAAAGAAAGAATTCAACAAGTGGAAGTGGATCATCCACCGCCTGTAGCAATATGAAAGGTCCTCTTAATTTTGTTTTCTCACAAAAACCAAATGAAAAGGGAAAGGGTGAAGCTATTGACTTAGAGTCTTGTAGGAAGAGTTTAAGGGAGCGTGCTGTAGATGCTTTTGATAGGTGGATGTATGATGCGGGGCTCCCTTTTAATTGTGTGAATTACACCGATAGTTTTGGTGAATTCATTGAGGCCGTAGGACAATATGGCCCGGGAATGAAGCCCTCTACTTATCACGAAGTAAGAGTTCCTTGTCTAATAAAGGAGGTGGAGAAGACAAACAAGATTGTCGAGGAGCATAAGGCGCAATGAAAAATTTATGGTTGTTCCATTATGATGGACAAATGGACTGCAAAAAATGGAAAGATGGTCATTAATGTTTTGGTGAATTCTCCGAGAGGTCGTGTGTTTATTGAATCTTATGATGCTAGTGACTCTTCAACCGATTCCAATAAAATGGTCAACTTGTTTGAGAACACAATATTGAAATTTGGACCGGAAAATGTGGTTCAAGTTGTTACTGATAACGCAAGTGGGAATAAAAAAGCGGGTGACAGGTTGAAAGGAGTTTTTCCAAATATTTATTGGACTCCTTGTGCCGCACATTGTATCAACTTGATGTTTGGTGACATTTTCAAGTTAGCCCCATATTCTACAGGTGAACAAGTGATTCTTATTTTCTATTTTAAGTTTTTAACCTTCATGTTAATTGCTTATAACTATGAAATTTGATTTCCTACAATTTTTGCTAAGGCGGTCAAGATACATTCTTACATTATTCAATGGCCGTTGTTGTTGAACATGATGAGGAGATACACAAACCAAAGAAGTTTGGTGAAACCGTCTAAGACAAGATTCGCAACAGCTATCTTGACCTTGCATAGCTTTTACCTGCAAAAGAAAAATTTGCGAACCTTGTTCATGTCAACCGAATGGAGTGAGAGTATCTATGCAAAGGAAGCTCTTGGGAAAGAAGTTGCGAGATTTGTTATTGGTCCATATTTTTGGAATGACACTGTTCAATCACTTAAAGTTGGTAATCCTTTGGTTACTGTACTTCGGTTGGTGGATGGGGAGAGAAAACCACCAATGGGGTACATTTATGAAGCCATGGATAGGGCTAAAGAAGCTATTGAGAAGGCATTTGATCATGCTAGGAGGAAATATGAGAGAGTTTTTGAAATCATTGATAAAAGATGGGATGGTCAGCTTCATCAACCTTCACATGCAACAGGGCATATTTTGAACCCCGGATTGTTTTGCACAAACAATGAGAACAAGACTTTAGATTTAGACGTGTGGAAGGGGTATCATGCATGTGTTGCGAAGTTGGTGCCAGATGAAGCGATGCAAGACAAAATAGGATTCGAACTTGGTGTGTTATGCAAGCCGATGGCATTCTTGGATTACCTTCGCCATTAGAGGCAGAACCAAATTGGCACCAGGTGAGAAATTTTTTCCAGTTGTTTTACTCTTTAGAGCTTTAACTTTTAAGTTATTAACTTCTAAAATAATACTTCTACAGTTGAATGGTGGATGCAATTTGGTTATGAAGTTCCAACCTTGCAACAATTTGCTATTAGAGTTCAAAGCTTAACTTGTAGCTCATCCGGATGCGAAAGAAATTGGAGTGTTTATGAACATGTGAGAATCTATATTACATTATTACTAAATTAAAGTTTATCTAAATTGTCCTAAGTACTCCTTTTAATTACTTTCTACATCTTATTATGTAGATTCATATTAAGAAGAGGAACAAGCTTGAGCTAAAGAAACTCAATGATCTCGTGTTCGTAAAATATAATAGAACATTGGCTTGTCGTTCCAAATCTCGCAATATCATTGATCCAATTTTATTGGATAACATTGATGAAGCAAATGAATGGTTAACCGGAGCCCCTGAAAATCATGAAGAAGAAGAAGTGTTTGAAGGAGAAGGTCTCACTTTTGGTCATGTTGCTATGGCAAGTGGAGTTGAAGAGAATGTTTATGGTTTTAGGGGAAGTTCTTCAAGGAGCAAAGAAAGAGTATCTACAAGTACATGTACAAGTAGAACCGTAATTAATGAAGCCTCCGATGAAGAAGAAGAAGATGACTAATATAATAACTCGGACATGATGACACTTCAAGAGTTTGGAGATCTTGTTGAAGAATAGGATGTTGCTACTTTTGTGATTTTGTTTTGCATTTGTTTGCTTAATATGTTATGGCTTTTGAGCATTATTCACTATCTAGTTTTAGTATCTATTATGTGCTTCTTGATTTCAGAATTGAAACATTTGCTTAATATGTGTTATTTTTAATGAGTTCTTAGTGATTTATCTATGCATATTTTGTTTTTTTAATTTATGTGTTAAATTGCGCTTCACCTGGAAAAAGCACGCGCTTCGATTCGCGCTTCTCGCTTCGGTGAAGCGAGGCCTTGTCGCTTTTTTGCGCTTAACGCTTTACAAAACACTGCCCAGACCTCACGCTGTGGAATAATACTGGGCATGTTGTTGTTGTTGTTGGATATTATCTTTTAGTTATTACTAGTTTACTACTACTGATCGAAGTATTTCTCTTTTCTAAATTCATGCTATATGATCTGACTTTCAACACACTGAACGTGGCAAGCAATTTGGCACTTGATTCAGTCGACTACGGGCTGTCAAAAATACCGATTGTCAGCTCAAATGTTTACACCAGACTCTTCATATTAAAACCTTTTTGTTAGTCCGGAGCAATTAAAAAAATGAAGCAGGAGATGTCTAACGTGGAGCAATCAATTCTATATTCTTTGTGGTCAGAAGTATAGTATAATGGTATGCAGCAGAATTATATGGTATCAGCCATGTGTGAGCCATAGTGGCAAAATGCATTACAGTAATGTCTCTTTTCATCTAAAAGATCAGATGTATTTTGTGAAAGATGTCATGTCCTACTTGTTGACTATGTTGCTCGGACTCTCCGAAAATGTGGCCAGATACGTGTCGAATCCTCCAAAATTAGTGTATTTTTGAAGGATCCGATACGGGTGCGGCTACATTTTGGATAGTCGGCACAACATAGCTCGTTGAGGAGTATTCCTATGTTGAATTATTTCTTAGCCTTGTCATTGGTTAAGATTTTGGCCTGATAATTGCTGTTTAGTGTTTCGTTTGTTTTTACAACAAAGAGGATTTCTTTTGTTGTTAAAAGACTTAATTTCACTTGGAATAAAGCTGAATGTAGGTGAGACTTCCTTATTCAGATTGGTAATCAAAGATAATGCAAATTTAACAATGTCTTGTTACTAATCGGTTTCTCTCTGCAGTTTGCAACTCTTCATTTTATTCTAAGAGTGGTTACAGGCTGAAAACTTAGAAGAGCTTTTCCAAATAAATGACTTGTACTTAGTTAAGGCTGATCGGGACCAAATCCTCCTTGTAAAGGACTTGTGAGATCGTAAGGTGTAGCATATGCTGGATCAGTTCTTTCTTGCCTCCTGGAGAGAGCAAATACTAGATAAGGTATGCACCGCGGTTTTGTATATATTTGATGTTTATGTCAAATATAGTGGTTACGGTGCACCATGGTTCGAGCCGTGGAAACAGACTCTTGCAGAAATGCAGGGTAAGACTGCATACAATAGACCCTTATGGTCCGGCCCTTCCCCGGACGTCGCGTACAGCAGGAACTTAGTGCACCAGGCTGCCCTGCCCTTTTGATGTTTATGTCACCACCTTTTAAAGAACTGGCCGTCCTTTTCTATGGCCCTTTTTACCTACCAACTCACGCGAGTTCTGTATCCTCTTTGGTTTAGTGGTTTGTTTTTGCCAATAATCGCGTGAAACTGCATGAGCTTCGAAATAGGAAGTGTATTATCTCTTTTGAATCCTTCAGAATCTTAAAAAGAAAGATGAATATGAATTATTATATGGTAAATACATACTCCTAAACCAAGGAAAAGGAGCTTCTGAAATTATCAGACATTTTGTCTTTTATGTGCAAATTATTTGGTAGCTCAGTCTACAAAAGTTATTGCTTGGATGTCTTGTGGAGCATTTTTCCCCATTTGAACTAGGAGATTTTAGAAATCTAGTGAAGAAAGAAAGAAATGTGTGCAGCTATACAAATATGACTGAAAAAGAAATGTAGATAACCGAATGGTACATGAATCTTAATCGTATTATTACAGTTATGAGAGCAGGAAGTTCAAAATGAGAAACTCAAAAATAAGAAATAAGAAGTAATACCTTTCAGCTTTTCTCCAAGCCTTCTATGCTATATGAAGTCCGTGAATATGAGTAATTTTCCAGTAATCCCCACTTTGACTGTCCTTAGGCTGCACAGTCATTAACAACTTCTCAGACATTTGTTCCAGGGAAAGATAATGAAGTGTGCTCAAATGTTCAATCCCAAAGGGCAACTCCTCCATTAATCCACAGTTGCGCAATTGAAGCTCATAAAGAGAAGTCATTGCCCCTTCTTCCACTTTAATCTGTCTCAGTTTTGTAGAGTGCAGAATACGTAAGTCTTTCAGTTTCTTGAATCCACCTGCCCTGAACCTCAATTCTTCGCCTTCATAGGCCCGGTCTAGCACTAGTTTTACAAGGTTGGGCAAATCTTGAAGACTGTCTAGTGCATTGTCCACTAACTTGCTCCATTTTAGATGAATTGTGGCTAAGGCTTGAAGAGATGTTACCCATTGTGGAAACCTCTCTAGACGCCCTTCGAAGAGTAATATTCGGAGGGATGTGTGTGTAGAAGAAAGGGGATAGTGTAAATCAATAATGTCACTTACCCCATAAGATGAGATTGATAATTGTTGAAGATTTATCAACTTGTCAAGGGAAGAACAAAGATCCCTTCCATGTTTTCTTCTCAGTTCCGCGATTTCTAATACTTGTAGTCTTGTTAACTTTCCCAGTTCAATCACGGTGCTTGCAGTAGCATTTATAAGATTCACCATTTCTAAGGAGACAAGGGTCCCTATGTTCTTAGGAGCTTTGAAACCATGCAAAAAATCAGCACCCCATCGATAAATGAAGACATGGCGAAGATGTTGAAGCCTTAGAATCTCATCAGGCAATTTGTTTACCAATGTGTCCCTTAGGTCCAAGAACTCGAGATTCTCAAGCTTCCGTATTGATCCTGGCAGATGTTTTATCTTAGTGTTCCTCAAGTTCAAAAACTTGAGATGTATTAATTCAAAGACTTCTTCTGGTACGTTCACCAATGGGGCTCCTGTTAAGTCTAAGACCTTGAGTAGCTTGAAACTGCCACATAACAGCTTCAACAAGAATGAATTAGTGACAGAATCTGATGACCTGAATGTTATCAGAGAGTGAAGATGCTTAAACCGATCAACATCTTGTATATCATTAGCCAATTCATCAGCGATTACTAGATGTCTGACTTTGTGAGGTCTTTTTGTTCCTTCCCCATTAGCTATAGTTGTAATGGCCCTTTCCCCGGACTTAGAAAGGATGGTTTCATACCACATGCTATGGATGCTGAATGATTGTAACCATTTATCAGGGTACTTTTTGGTAACTTGGATCAAGCTTCTGTTTGCAAGTTCATTGAGATAGCTTTCAGCAACTTGTGCAATTCCCTTTCCTTCTCTTTCAAGGACAAGTCCTTCTGCTGCCCATAGTCGAAGCAGTCTCTTCTTATTAATGACATGATCTTTTGGAATTATGCTCAGATATATGAAACAAGACTTGAGATAGAAAGGCAAGTCTTGATAACATAGATTGAGTATCCTTTTCATGTGCTCGACTTCACTATAACTGCCTTGTAACTTGTCAACGAGGTTGCCATGAAACAACTCCCACGCCTCTGTTTTGTTCCCTTTAGTAGCCAGTGCACCAGCAATCAACAAAATTGCCAGAGGCAAACCGTTGCATTTTTCTATGATGTCTTTGGAGATTTGCATCAAACATGGAGGACATAACAGGCGACCTGAGAATACCTTTCTGCAGAAAAGAATCCAAGATTCTTCTTCAGACAAAGGCTTCCAACTATAAACATGACTATCACCACCAGTTTCAGCACAAACGGTATGGCATATTTCAGCAAAACGCGATATGATGATAACCCTGCTGCCACGGCTTTTGCTAGGAAATAAATATTTGAGAGTCCTCCATGTGTCAATATCAGGGACATCATCAAGGACAAAAAAGCACCTCAATGTCTGAAAGGCTTGTTGAAGGGACTGTGCCAACATGTTACCATTCATGGTTTCAATTGCTCGACGGGTACTGTCATCGTTTAGATTAACCATGCTCAACAACATGTCCGTAACATTAGAAAACTTTGGAATCTCAATCCATATAGTTTGATTGAAATTCTTTTTCACTGCTGCATCATCAAAGATTTTCTTGACTAGGGCAGTTTTCCCTATACCTCTAGTTCCAACTATAGAAAGCAATTTCCATTCTTGAACATCAGATAGTAACCAATCAAGAAGCATTGATTTATGATTTTCAACACCTACAAGATCTGCATCATCATCAAGAATTACTTCTTCATGGTTATTACGGCATGAGATTTTGCTACTTTTAGGACTTATTGTAACGCCATATTTCTGAAGAAATGTTTTATGTCCTTCAGAAATGACAATGATTCGGGCCCTAACACCTTCCAACATTACTTGAAGATTATCATTCTGAGCTTCAAATAACTTCTTAGACATTAATGAATGATGGGGTTTTTTCCATGGCCATGATACCTTTTCTTGAAAACTGTTGCACATGACAACATGTTTTTCAAGAATGTCTTGGACATCATGTGCAAGGTCTTGTACTTGTTTGATCCATACTTGTAAATCAGCATCTTCTTCTTCTTTAGCATCAGCTACTCTTGAGAAAGCCCTCATATGTTCAAATGCATCCCTGATATGAACAATTTCTTGTTCAATTCCTTCATAACATTTTTGTCCATCGCGGAGCCAGGCTGAAAGCTGATATACCAAATAAGATATAGCACTCTCTGCCATTTTTTCACACAGTATATAGTTTCTTTAGCAAATTTATGCAAGAAGTTGGTATAACTTATGGTGGACTTTGGTGATCAATTTATATAGATCAAAGTTTGAACTGGTTAGGGAATATGACCGCGTTATGCAACTGATTATTGTAATTTGCAAGCTTAAGAAATATTATCCTAGTTATTAGTATCAGTTTACTACTACTAGTTGGAAGATCTTTCCTTTTTTATTTTTTAATTCGTGCTCTATGAGCTGTCTTTGAATACACTTAACGTGGCAAGCAATTTGGCACAGTTGATTATGGCAGTACAGAGACATCGATTGTCAACTTTGGGAATTTTTGGAAGATATTTGATGTAATTGACATTGGACTTTCCTGATCAATTATATATATATATATCAGACTTTGAATCAGTTTAGGTACTAGAACTGCGTTTCACAAATGATTATTCCAAATAGCAAGTTAAGAAACATTTTACCAGTTACTACTAGTTTTTTATTTATAATCTTACTTTATTGTAGTATATTTTTTAGTTATACTGCTACTAGTTGGAGTATTTATCTTTTTTAAATTCATGCTATATGATCTGACTTTTAACACACTGAACTTGACAAGCAATTAGGCAGTTGATTCGGTCAATTACTGGCTGCCTAAAAATACCTCTTGTCAACTGGAGTGTTCATTTTGTTGAATTATTTGTTAGCCGTGTTGATGATTTAGCTTGTAGACCCGTTAATGACAGATGACTGGTACATGAATCTTAGTTGTAAAAGTGGTATAATGTAGAGTTATGACAGCCAGAGGCACATGGGTCGTCGGCTCCCGGTAACTTCGAAAAAAATAAATGTATATATGTGCATATGTCTTAAATAACAAGTATATATTTTGATTTGACATCCTAAGATTCAAATCTTAGGCAACTGCATTAGTTGATTTGGGGGCACAAATTGACTGGTGGTGCGCTGCCTGGGTTCGGTTCCAACTCTAGCATTTGCTCAAACATTTATTCGACAGTGGCGCCCTTGCCATTATCAAATCCTGGGTCCGCCTCTGCCTCCGATTGACAACAGGTTGTTCATTTGATTAATGAAAATCACAAGGGAAAAGGCATTCATGATACAACTGAAAGTCCAGAATGAGAAAGTAAGGAGTAAACAGTAACATTTAGAACTACTAATTATCTTACATTGGTATAATCTGAATAATCAACTTTGTTTCTCTTTTCTTGCATCATCCCATTGTTATCTACCTTACAACACTTTCACATGAACTCTAGGAATATGAGCAATTTTCCAGTAATCCCCTCTTTGACTGTCCTTAAGCTGCACAGTCATTAACAGCTTTTCAGAAATTTCTTCCAGCAAAAGATAACCAAGCTTCCTCAAATGCTCAATCCCAAAGGGCAAATCCTCCATTAATCCACAGTTGCACAGTTGAAACTCTTCAAGAAAAGGCATTGCACCCTCTTCCACTTTCATCTGTCTCAACTTTGTAGAGTGCCAAATGCATAATATCTTCAGCTTCTTGAATCTACCTGCCCCGAACCTCAATTCTTCTCCTTCGAAGGCTCGGTCTAGCATGAGTTTGACAAGGTTGGGCAAATCTTGAAGAGTTTCTAGTGCATTGTCCATTAACTTGCTCCCTCTTAAAACAACAATGGCTAAGGCTTGAAGAGATGTTACCCATTGGGGAAACCTCTCCAAACGCCCTTCAAAGACTAATGTTCGAAGGGATGAGTGTGTAGAATATAGGGGATAGTGCAAGTCAATTATGTCACCCACCCCAAAAGATGAGATAGTTAGTTGTTGAAGATTTATCAGCTTGTCAAGGGAAGAACAAAGATCCCTTCCATGTTTCCTTCTCAGCTTCGCGATGTACAACATTCTTAGTCTTGTTAACTTTCCCAATTCAATCACTGTGCTTTTAGTGGCATTTATACGATTCACCATTTCTAAAGACACAAGAGTCCCTATCTTCGTAGGAGCTTCAAAACCATGTATATAACCAGCAGCAAAACGATTACTGAAGATATGGCGAAGATGTTGAAGCTTTAGTATCTCATCGGGCAATCTGTTTACCAATGTCACTCTTAGGTCCAAAAACTCAAGGTTCTCAAGCTTCCCTCTTGATCCTGGCATATGTTTTATCTTAGTGCTCCTCAAGTTTAGACACCTGAGATGAATCAATTCAAAGACTTCTTCTGGGATTTTCTCTAATGGGGCTCCTTGTAAGTCTAAGACCTTGAGCAGCTTGAAACTGCCAGATAACAGCTTCAACAATAATGAACTAGAGACAGAAGCTGATGATCCGAGCGTTATAGAGTGCGAAGATGCTTAAACTGATCAATGTCTTGTATATCACTAGACAAATGATCACGAATTACTAGCTGTCTGACCTTGTGATTCCTTTCTCTTGACTTGGAAAGAATGAATTCATACCACAAGTTATGTATTCTGAATGACTCTAACCTTCCATCAGGATGCTTTCTAGCAACTTGGATCAAGCTTCTGTTTGCAAGTTCATTGAGATAGCTTTCAGCAACTTGTGCAATTGCCTTTTATTCTCTTTCAAGGACAAGTCATTCTGCTGCCCACAGTCGAATCAGTCTCATCTTATCGATTACATGATCTTTTGGAATTATGCTCAGATATGTGAAACAAGACTTGAGATAGAAAGACAAGTCTTGATAACATAGATTGAGTATCCTTTTCATGTGCTCGACTTCACTATAACTACCTTGTAGCTTGTCAATAAGGCTGCCGTGAAACAACTCCCATGCCTCTGTGTAGTTCCCTTTGGTAGCCAGTGCACCAGCAATCACCAAAATTGCCAGTAGAAAACCGTTGCATTTTTCTACGATGTCTTTGGAGATTTGCGTCAAGGGTGGAGGACATAGTATGCTGCCTGAAAATACCTTTCTGCAGAAAAGAATCCAAGATTCTTCTTCAGACAAATTCAAACTATAAACATGACTATCACCGCCAGTTTCCACACAAATGTTATGGCATAGTTCAGGAAACCGCGATATGATGATGACCCTACTGCCACAGTTTTCAATAGGAAATGTACATTTGAGAGCCCTCCATATACCAATGTCAGGGACATCATCAAAGACAATAAAGTACCTTGATGACTCAATGAGTTGTCGGATGAACTGTGCCAACATGTTAGTATCCATGGCTTGGAATGGTCATTGTTTATAGTAATCATGTTCTTCATTAGCTCCTTAACATTAGAAACCCTTGGAATCTCAAGCCACAGTGTATGATTGAAATGCTTTTTCACTGCTGCATCATCATAGACTTTCTTGACTGGGTAGTTTTCCCTATACCTCTACTTCCAACTATACACTGCAATTTCCATTCTGGATCATCAGAAAGAACCAAATCAAGCAGCATTGACTTATGATTTTCAATGCCTAAAAGATCTGCATCATCATGAAGAACTACTTCTTCATGGTTATCACACCATTTATTAATGTTGCTACTCTCAGCACTTATAGAAACACCATATTTCTGAAGAAATGTTACATGTCCTTCAGAAATGATGACAGTACGGACTTTGATGCCTTCCAATAACATTGAAAGATTATCATGCTGAGCTTCAAATAACTTCTCCGACAATGAAAGATGGGATTTTTTCCATGGCCATGATCCCTTTTCTTGAAAATTGTTGCACATAACAACATGTTTTTCAAGAATATCTTGGACATCATGTGCAAGTTCTTGTACTTGTTTGATCCATACTTGTAATTCAGCATCTTCTTCTTCTTTAGCATCAGCTACTCTTGAGAAAGTCCTCATCATTTCAAATTCATCCCTTATATGAACAATTTCTTCTTGAATTCCTTCTAGAAATTTTTGTCCACCATTGAGCAAGGTTGAAAGCTGATGTACCAAATAAGTTATAGCACTCTCTGCCATTTTTTTCACTCAGTATATAGTTTCTTCAGCAAGTTCATGCAAGATGTTCGTATAACCTAGGGTGGACCTTGGTGATCAATTTATATAGATCAAACTTTGAACTGGTTTATGCTCTAGAACCGTATTATTAATTGATTATTGCAAATTGCAAGCTTAAGAAATACTATCCTAGTTATTACTAGTTTACTAATACTTGTTGGAGGAAAGGAAACAAACTCTTTTTTGTCGCATAACTTGAACAAGGATTCTTACTTCTCCCATGTTTTTTTAATGCCATTTTTCCAAGAAAACAAATCGAATTACTCTTCAAGCTCTTCGTTTCCAAGTAGATGTCAACAACTGCTTCATGTAATCCTTATAAAAGGTGGTGCATCAACCACAATTTTGTATCAAGACTTGCCTATCTCTCTCATAATATATTCATGGTATATGAGCTGACTTTGAACACACTTAACGTGGCCAGCTATTTGGAGGTTACTTCATTGACTATGGGCTATCTAGAACACTGATTGTCAACTTGAATGTTTACACAAGAATCTCCAATATATTACTCCTCTAAAATAATTAACATAAGCATGTTGTGCAAACTTTGCTATTGTATCCCAGCGACATTTTTCTCATCTCAAATTGAAGTAGTATGATCTATATTTGCTGATATACAAGCTTGTAGAATAACCACTAAATACTTACGTGTTAAGTGTTGTTGAGTGATGAGAAAAAAAATTATTTGCTAAATCCATGCCTGCAATAAGGTATTCCATACCTGCCCTTGTAGTCAGTTTAATTATGATATGTTTGATGAACCTCACATTGTTAGATGATCGCTTCAGCATCTAAAACAACGATGAATTTGATAATGTTTTTTCATTTTTCTAGCTCTCCATCTATGTCCAGCAGGTGCACTTACTACTACTGTGTAGTTTGGCTGAAGATGGAGGATTTGGAATGTCATATGGCCTCCTTTATGGACGATCGATCTGGCTTCTTGTGGACAGCAACAGTGCCGGATGACTACTAGTAAGCTGTGCTACACGATCTTGTATATATATGATTGCTCAACCTACCAAAGTTGTTGTTTGGATATTTTCTGGAAGCATTTTTTCCCTCCATTTGAACTTAGGAGATTGTAGAAAAATCCAGGGAAGAAGAGAAAAATGAGTGGAAACTATACAAGCTCAATTCAGTTGTATATGCTGAGATGTCTGAAAAACAAATGTAGATAGCTGAATTCTACATGAATGTTAAGTTGTAAAAATAGTACTATTTACACTTTAAGAAACTCGTATGAGAAAATGAGTTCATGATCCAAGAGAAAGTTCAGAATGTGATACCTAAAAATGAGGAAATGAGGAGTAAAGAGCAACGTTTTGAACGATTAATAACCTGAGAAAGTTATAATCTTAATTATCAAAGATAAAATGGTACATTTCAGTGAGACTTCGTTTGTCTTTTCGTGCATCATCCCATTTCTATCTACATTCCAGCTTATTAACTAGTCTTCTATGTGAAGTCTAGGAATATGAGCAATTTTCCAGTAATCCCCACTTTGACTGTCCTTAAGTTGCACAGTCACTAACAACTTCTCAGAAATTTTTTCCAGCGAAAGATACTGAAGCTTGCTCAAGTTCTCAATCCCGAAGGGCAACTGCTCCATTAATCTACAGTTGCGCAGTTGAAGTTCTTCAAGTAAAGGCATTGCACCCTCTTCCACTTTAATCTGTCTCAGTTTTTCAGAGTGCCAAATACATAATTCCTTCAGTTTCTTGAATCCACCTGCCCTGAACCTCAATTCTTCGCCTTCATAGGCTCGGTCCAGTACAAGTCTTACAAGTTTGGGTAAATCTTGAAGAGTGTCTAGTGCATTGTCCAATAATTTGCTCCATTTTAAATGAACTGAGGTCAAGGCTTGAAGAGAAGTTACCCATTGTGGAAACCTTTCTAAACGCCCTTCGAAGACTAATGTTCGAAGGGATGAGTGTGTAGAAGAAAAGGGATAGTGCAAATCAATAATGTCACTCACCCCATAAGATGAGATAGATAGTTGTTGAAGATTTATCAACTTGTTAAGGGAAGAACAAAAATCCCTTCCATGTTTTCTTCTCAGCTTCGCGATGTATAACATCCTTAGTCTTGTTAAGTTTCCCAATTCAATCACAGTGCTTGTAGTGGCGTTTATAGAATTCATCATTTCCAAAGACACAAGTGTTCCTATCTTCTTAGGAGCTTTAAAACCATGCAAAAATCCAGCACCACGTCGATGAATGAAGATATGGCGAAGATGTTGAAGCGTTAGTATCTCAACAGGTAACCTTTTTACCAATGTGTCTCTTAGGTCCAAGAACTCGAGGTTCTCAAGCTTCCCTATTGATCCTGGCAGATGTTTTATCTTAGTTTTCCTCAAGTTTAGAAACTTGAGATGAAACATTTCAAAGACTTGTTCTGGTATTTTCACCAATGGGGCTCCTGTTAGGTCTAAGACCTTGAGTAGCTTAAAACTTCCAGTTAACAGCTTCAACAAGAATGAATTAGAGACAGAATCTGATGACCCGAGCATTATTAGAGAGTGAAGATGCTTAAACCGATCAATATCTTGTATATCACTAGCCAATGGATCAGCGATTACTAGATGTCTGACTTTGTGAGGCCTTCTTGTAATTTCTTCACTATTAGTTATAGTTGCAGTTACCCTTTCTGCTGTCTTGGAAAGAATGATTTCATACCACAAGTTATGAATGGTGAATGAATCTAATCTTCCATCACAGTACCTTTCAGCAATTTGGATCAAACTTCTGTTTGCAAGTTCATTGAGATAGCTTTCAGCAACTTGTGCAATTGCCTTTCCTTCTCTTTCAAGGACAAGTCCTTCTGCTGCCCACAGTCGAATCAGTCTCATCTTATCGATGACATGAAATTCTGGAATTATGCTCAGATATGTGAAACAAGACTTGAGGTAGAAAGGCAAGTCTTGAAAACATAGATTGAGTATCCTTTTCATGTGCTCGACTTCACTATAACTACCTTGTAACTTGTCAACAAGGTTGCCATGAAACAACTCCCACTCCTCTTTTCTTTTCCCTTTAGTAGCCAAAGCACCAGCAATCACCAAAATCGCCAGTGGCAGACCTCTGCATTTCTGTATGATGTCTTTGGAGATTTGCATTAAGGATAAAGGGCATAATAGGCTGCCTGAAAATGCCTTTCTGCAGAAAAGAATCCAAGATTCTTCTTCAGACAAAGGCGTCAAACTATAAACATAACTATCACCACCAGTTTCTGCACAAATGGTATGGCATATTTCAGCAAAACGCGATATGATGATTACCCTGCTGCCACAGTTTTCGATAGGAAAGACACATTTGAGAGCCCTCCATGTGGCAATATCAGGGACATCATCAAGGACAATAAAGTACTTTGATGACTCAAAGATTTGTTGGATGAGCTCTGCCAACATGTTAGCATCCATTGCTTCAATTGCTCGACGGCTATGGTCATTTTTTGGAGTAACCATGTTCTTCATTAGCTCCTTAACATCAGAAAACCTTGGAATCTCAATCCACTGTGTATGATTGAAATGCTTTTTCACTGCTGCATCATCATATACTTTCTTGATTAGGGTGGTTTTCCCTATACCTCTAGTTCCAACTACACAATGCAAATTCCATTCTTGATCATCAGAAAGTAACCAATCAAGAATAACTGGTTTGTGATTTTCAATGCCAACAAGATCTGCTTCATCAACCAGAACTACTTCTTGATAGCTATTACACAATGTAGTAATGTTTCTATTCTCAGCACTTATTGTGACACCATATTTCTGAAGAAATGTTTTATGTCCTTCAGAAATGACGATGATTCGGGCTTTGATGCCTTCCAATAACATTGAAAGATTATCATTCTGAGCTTCAAAGAACTTCTCAGACATTAATGAATGATGAGGTTTTTTCCATGGCCATGATACCTTTTCTTGAAAATTGTTGCACATAACAACATGTTTTTCAAGAATGTCTTGGACATCATGTGCAAGTTCTTGTACTTGTTTGATCCAAACTTGTAATTCAGCATCTTCTACTTCTTTAGCATCAGCTACTCTTGAGAAATTCCTCATCTTTTCAAATTCATCCCTGATATGAACAATTTCTTGTTCAATTCCTTCAAGGAATTTTTGTCTACCATTGACCAAGGTTGAGAGCTGATGTACCAAATAAGATATAGTGCACTCAGCCATTTTCACTCAGTATAAAGTTTCTTTAGCAAAATTTATGCAAGATGTTGGTGTAATTTATGGTGGACTTTGGTGATCAATTTATATAGATCAAACTTTGAACTGGTCCCGCATCGCGTTAAGTAAATGATTATTGCAAAATTGCAAACTTAAGGAATATAATCCTAGTTATTACTAGTTTACTACTGCTAGTTGGAGTATTTCTCTTATTTTATATTCATGCTATAGGAGCTGACTTTGAACACACACAACGTGGCCAGCAATTTGCAGGTTGCTTCATTGACTACTGGCTGTCTAAAATTTTGATTGTTAACTTTATTTTTTCTTTTTTGTCAACTTGAATGTTTACTTTTGAGTGATGACAAGCCATTCAAGTTTTGTGGTGAAATGGTAAGTAAGAATAATTACGGTATTGCATCTTTCATGTGATGACTAAACTATCTTTCTGTAGGGATTGACAATATTAACCTTATTTTATTAAATATTCAAATGGTAAATGTCTTACTATTATCATTATGTATTTGGTATGAGCTTAAGGTTAACAGTTCTATCAATTACAGAGGCGTCAAGTAGTTGAAATGTCAAGAGAATTAGCTTATTTTCAAGCAATAGGAGCGTTCAAAAAGGTTAGTTGCTAGAGATGTGAATGCTGCTACTGGTATCGTTCTGATCTATCTAAAACAGTCTCTTTATCTTCACAAGGTAGGGGTAAGGTCTACGTATACACTATATTTCCCAAATCTCACTTGTGGGATATCACGGGTTGTGTTGTTGTTGTTTAGTTGGATGGTGTTGCTGAAGCTAGTTGCGATGGGAGTTTCGTTTAAGTTTCTTGAACTATACACATTTGGTCTTTACTCGACTACTAGTCACTTTTGCGTATGAATCTAGGGGCAGAAGTGTTGAGATTAAAAGATTGGTGAATGAGAAATGGAGGGAAGAAAGTGAAGGGAAAGTGAGTTCCCCTTTGCTTTGGAAAGAGCAAATGTCCCTCATTGGTGGTAGAAAGAAAAGTGAATGTGTTTATATTGAGAAAGCACTTCCCTTAGTGTTAAATAGGTTGGAAAGAAAGTAATCCTCACATCATATCGCTCGCTCGGTTTCGACGACCCCTGACGCGACCCAATTTGTTTCTTTTAATTTCCTTGATTATTTTAAATTAATTTCCCGGAATATTTTAAACGGGAATCGTTCCCTCCTGTTCCAACATCCATGACTGTTTCAGAAAGGTTTGAAACCTTTCAGAAACAGTGCCAGAGAATGGCTATAAATATGCATCGCAGAATCTCTCCTTACGAAATTTTCTGATCTTCTTCTTCTTCTGCACGAAAATTTTCCAGTGTGTTTTATAATCATTAAGGAGTCGTTTGGTATGAGGTATAAGGTGAGATAAGATGTAGGATAATTATTCAGGGATAAATTTATACCGCCAACCAAATAAGATATAAATTTAATCCCAAACTTATTACAGGATATCCCATCCAATGTGGGATTATTTTATCCCATCTCTCATGTGGTATAAACTAGTATGATTATAATCCCAGGATAATTTAGTCCGCATAGCAAACGACCCGTAAGTGGTTCGAAGTTCATCAGAGTTTTTGGCACCAATACACTGTTGAGTTAAGTCGTTCTATCCTAGGAGGATAATATTCCAAAACCTTGGGTACTTGAGGAGAATAATTTCCTTAAGGACACACATGCATTCAGTGGGCTCGACTTCATTTCGAAATATATTTTCAGATTCTGTTATTGATTATTTAAATTTCTGTTATACTACTGTTTTTCTGTTTCTGTTTTTTGTTTCAGAAAACTTGTTGTTTCATATATTTTATAGTATTACAGTTTCACTAAAAATCTTAAGGAAATTACTAATATACGGTAATCTATATTCTGCTTTGGAGATTAAACCTTTATGGTTTTTTACTCCGTCTGAATTTTTAAATTTCTGATTTGAAGATATAAAACCTTCATCGGAGTAATAAACTTCAGAAACGATTTGAAGAACATAAAAACTTCATCGTTTTATTGTGAAACAGTATATAGAAAACTTCAGTTTTTGTTCTACAATACTGTTTACTGTTCTACTTTCTGATATTAATTGAACTCTTCTATTGTGGACAGTGAGAAATGACAATTGATAATGAAAATTCTTCTGCGAGTATTGCGGTAATGACGATAGCCTCGTCAAGCTGAATTGTTGTACCACCGGCCAAAAAATCGGAGAAATTTTCTGGAGCCAACTTCAAAGGATGGCATCAAAGGGTGTTCTTTTGGATCACCACATATGGTATGCAGAAGTTCACCAGTGAAGACCCTCCAGTGCTTGCCACCGACATGCCAGACAATGAGAAGTTTATGATTGTTGAGGCGTGGAAACAATTTGGAGGATGACTTGTACAAATTCTACAGTGCTATGAATAATTCGAACGAATTATGGGACGCACTTGAGAAGAAGTACAAGACTGAAAATGCATGCTTGAAAAAAATTTGTGGTTGCCAAGTTTCTAGACTATAAAATGATAGACAACAAAACCGTTGGAACCCAAGTTCTAGAGCTTCAACTTATTTTTCACGACCTTATTGTTGACGGTATAGTAGTGAATGAAGTATTTCAAGTAGCTGCAATGATTGAAAAGTTGCCTCATTCGTGGAGAGAATTCAAAACTATCTTAAGTACAAGCGCAAAGAAATGAAGTTGGAAGATCTTGTGATTCGTTTCAAGATTGAGGAAGATAACAAAACAGTTGAGAAGAAATCTCGTGGAAATTCAACGATTATGGGAGCTAATATCGTTGAGGATACTGCTTCAAAAAGTAAGAAGAGTAAGAGGTCTTCTAGATTGACTAAGGAGCAGAACAAGAAGAAATTCAAGGGCAACTGCTATAATTGTGGAAAAGCTGGTCACAAAGCCTTTGATTTTCGTCTCCCAAAAAAGGACAAGAAAAAAAGATAGACCAACATAATGGATAAAAGTGATGACATGATGATCTGTGTGCAATGCTTTCGGAATGCAACATAGTTGGAAATCCGAAGGAGTGGTGGATTGACTCTGGAGCCACTTGACATGTTTGTGTTGTCAAAGAAGCATTTGCGACTTATGCTACTGCTGGCCCCGAAGAAGAGTTTTCCATGAGAAATACTGCAACAGCCAAGATTGAGCGTTATGGGAAGATATTCCTGAAGATGACTTCCGGCAAGGTGTTATTAGGAAAAATATAGTTTCAACTTCTTTACTTGTTAAGGACAGATTCAAAAGTGTAGAAAAAGTTGTTGTGAGCAAAAATGATATGTATGTTGAAAAGGGCTACCTCATAGAGAGCCTTTTCAAACTCAATGTAATGGTTGTTGACAATTTAATAAAATTTCAGCTTCTTCTTATTTATTGGAGTCAAATAATTTATAGCATATTCGTTTAGGACATGTCAATTATAAAACCTTGCGGAAGTTAATTAATTTAGAAGTATTGCCTAAGTTCGAGTATAATAAATCAAAATATCAAATATTTGTTGAATCTATGTTTGTAAAACATCCTTATAAGTCTGTTGAAAGGAATTCAAATCCGTTAGACTTAATTGATACTAACATTTGTAATATGAAGTCAACACCATCTCGTGGTGGGAAAAAGTATTTTATAACTTCTATTTGACGATTGTACTCAATATTGTTATGTTTATTTGCTTAATTGTAAGGATGAAGCAATTGAAGCATTTAAGCAATACAAGAATGAAGTAGAGAATCAATTGAATAAAAATATTAAAATGATTAGAAGTGATAGGGATGGAGAATACGAATCTCCGTTTGCAGAAATATGTTCCGAATATGGAATTATCCATCAAACTACTGCCCCCTACACACCTCAATCCAATGAAATTGCGGAAAGGAAAAATCGGACATTAAAGGAAATGATGAATGTCTTATTAATAAGTTTCGGCTTGCCGCAGAATCTGTGGGGGGAAACTATCCTTACAGCTAACCGGATACTGACAGAGTACCCCACAGCAAAACACAATCTATTCCATATAAAAAATAGAAAAGAACAAAATCCAACTTGAAATATTTCAAAGTGTGGTGGTGTTTAACAAAGGTACAAGTACTTTTACCCAAAAGGGTAAAGATCGTACCTAAATATGTGGATTGTGTTTTTATTGGATATGTTACAAACAGTAAATCAAGTCGATGTTTGGTTCATAAATTTGATATTCACGAAATTCATATCAATTCGGAAATTGAATCAGATAATGTTGAATTCTTTGAAAGCATCTATCCATATAAAACTGAATGCGAGTCGTTAAGTGAAAGACCTACCACGGGAAGAGCCAGAGGAATATACTCCAAGTGAAGAGGATCCAAGGCGTAGCAAACGTCAAGGAACATCTACTTCCTTTGGACAAGATTTTGTTATATTCTTGCTTGAAAATGAGACTCAAACTTTTAAAGCAGCTATGTCATCTTCTGATTCAGCATTTTGGAAAGAGACAGTCAATAGTGGGATTCAATCAATTTTGGATAACTATACATGAGAATTGATTGATCTTCCTTCAGGAAATAAGCCTTTAGGTTCGAAATGGATCTTTAAGCGGAAATGAAAGTTGATGGCACTATTGACAAATATAAGGCAAGACTTGTTGTCAAAGGTTATAGACAAAAGGAAGGTCTTGATTACTTTGACACTTACTCGCTAGTAATGAGGATAACATCTATTAGGGTGTTAGTGGCACAGGCGGCCGTGTATGGTCTTGAAACCCATCAAATGGATGTTAAACCAACTTTCTTAAATTGAAAATTGGAGGAAGAGATTTACATGGAACAACCTGAGGGTTTTGTACTTTCGGGTAGAGAAAAGAAAGTGTGCAAACGTGTTACGTCGCTTTATGGACTTAAAAAAGCACCTAAACAATAGCATGCCAAATTTGGTCAAACAATATTGGCAAGTGGGTTTAAAATCAATGATAGTGACAAATGTGTTTACATTAAAAACACCCTAGGTGATAAAGTCATTGTTTATTTATATGTTGATAGTGAGCAAAGATATGACAGATATAAATGCTACTAAGTGCATGCTGGCTAGCAAATTCGACATGAAAGACTTAGGAGTTGCTGATGTGGTCTTAGGAATCAGAATTCACAAGACTCCACAAGGTCTAGCATTATCACAGTCTTACTACATTGAAAAAGTACTTGACATGTTCAAGTATTTGGATTTCAAGATTGCCAAGACTCCAATTGATGTGAGTTATGCACTTCAAAAGAATGAAAATGAAAGTGACTTACAACTGGACTATGCAAGAGTATTGGGAAGATGTATATCATGAATTATACACGACCAGATATAACATATGCTATTAGAAAACGGAGTTGGTTTAAATGTAATCCCAATCAAATACATTGGATGGCAATGAAACGAGGTTTGGGATATCCGAAACATACCCAAGACTATGCTCTGCATTATAAAAAATATCCCTCAGTGATTGAGGGATATAATGATGCAAATTGGATCACCGGATCATCTGAAGTTAAATCTACGAGTGGATATGTTTTTACAATTGGAGGTGGAGAAATGTCTTCAAAATCATCCAAAAAAACGTGCATCGCCCGTTCTACAATGGAATCTGAATTCATAGCATTAGACAAGGCCGGTGAAGAAGCTGAATGGCTCCAAAATTTTTTGGAAGATATTTCATTTTGGCCCAAACCTTTGGCACCTATATGTATACATTGTGATTGTCAAGCGGCAATAGGCGGGGCAGGGAGCGTTATGTATAACAGAAAATCTCGCCACATACGACGGAGACATAATACCATTAGAAAACTACTCTCTAGTAGTGTTATCACGATTGACTACGTAAAATCAATAGATAACGTGCCAGATCCACTTACAAAAGGCCTATCTAGAGAGACAATTGAAAGATCATCAAAGGGAATGGGAATAAGGCCTAGGACAAGTCATCATGGAAAAAACTTTACCTAGCAGACTGGAGATCCCAAGAGTTAGATTCAAATAGATCAAACAAAGTTATAAATGACGCTTCAACATTGTCAAATAACTCAATCCATTCTCGTGATAAAGACAATGTTCAGAAATCAGGGTAAAGCATTAAGGCTTTTTGATGAGTCAATAAAGCTTAAAGCTTTTTAATGATTTGCTAAGTCTGGCAGGAAATGACCAGATAGTGTGTCTATAGGATTACACATTTAGAAATCACCTATGTGAGTGTGAAGTATAAGCCGCTTCAAGGGGAATGAACGTAAAGTCCCATTCTCTATACACTCACGAAATCAGGCGGTGTTTATGGCCGAAACGAACACAAGTGTGAGAACCATAGATGGTTAACGGTTGATTGTATGACTTATATTGTCTAGGATACAAAAAAGCTCGACGGTTCAAAGATATCAAATCTACCGATTGATCGAGTATATCTGATATAAGTTCACTACGGAAATTTCAAAGGAAAACCTACTTATCCAGATGCAATTAATCCTTGCATGTCAATCACGCACTCGTCTGTGCATTCTTGTGTCTTATAGCCATTCCCCATTCATGCGGGGGATTGTTGGGATTAAATGATTGGTGAATGGGAAGTGAAAGGAAGAAAGTGAAGGGAAAGTGAGCTCCCTTTTGCTTTGGAAAGAGTAAATGTCCCTCATTGGTGGTGGAAAGAAAAATGAATGTGCTTATATTGAGAAAACACTTCTCTTGGTATTAAATGGGTTGGAAGAACGTAAGCCACCGTCGTCATCGCTCGGCTCGACTTCAGCTTCGGCTTTGGTCAACGATTGATTGATTAATCTATTTGGACAAAAATTCTTTCAATTATTTAATTAATTAACCTGGAATAACTCAGGACCCGCGACGCGACCCGGTCTGTTTCTTTTCCGGATTATTTTAAATTAATTTTCCGGAATATTTTAAACGAGAATCATTTCCGCCTGTTCCAATAGCCATGGCTGTTTCTGAAAGGTTGCAATCTTCTCAGAAACATTACCAGAAAATGGCTATAAATATGTGTTGATCTCATAATCTTTCTTTACAAAATTTTCTGGTCTTGTTCTTCTTTTTCACGAAATTTTTCAGTGTGTTTTACAATCATTAAGTGGTTCGAAGTTCATCAGAATTTTTGGTACCATTACACTGGTGAGTTAAGTTATTCTATCTTGGGAGGATAATATTCCAAAACCTCGGATACTTGAGGGGAATAATTTCGTTAAGGACACACTGTGCATTCAGTTGTCTCGATTTCATTCCGAAATATATTTTCAGATTCTGTTTCTGATTATTTAAATATCTGCTATACTATTATTTTTCTGATTCAGTTTTTTGTTTCACAAAACGTATTGTTTCATATATTATATAGTATTAGAGTTTGACTAACTAGAAGTGTTAAACGTATCTAGTGAATTTTTAGCTTGACAAAGATTTTCTTAATAAGGAACTTGTGCTACTATTAGTGTAGCGTTATCCGTCAAATTTTTCTGTTAAGTCGACCAAAATTGCTCAAATATAGCAAAGTTAAGGGTGATTAGTTCTCAAGGTAATATATGAAGGACAAAATTAAATCTACCCTCAAATATAAGGGATTATTTCGGCTACAGTCTCCTGGTTTTCACCAAAACTTGCATTTGTTTTCTAAGGGGAGCAATTCAAGATCAGGTTTCGGAGGGAGAAGTGCAAGATCAGTTGCTGATGCTGCTGTCCAAACTCAGGTTGCTACCGGGGCAGTGGCGAAGCTAGAAGCCAAGATGCGGGTTCGGTCGAATTTAGTAGAGTTTGCTCAAACAATGTATTTGTATAAAGAAATTCATTAAATGTGTATATATATTAAATTTAGAACTCAATTATTAATACTTGAAGTACTCATTTTCAAATTCAGTATTTATACTGTTGAAATTCTGACTTCGCCTCTGACTGAAGGGGATACCATCAGGTTCTTGCTAAAGAAAAGGTTCTTACAGTTGGGACTAATAGTAACCATCTTCAAGACTATAGTTCCCTTAGAAATATCAATTTAAGAAACAATTTCTATTTATCGAAATAGTACAGATTCTTGAGTTTTATTCTTAGGAAGGGATATATTTTTAGGGAAATTAAGCAATGTCAAAAACACTCTCGTTTGGACTCTCAAAAGTGAGAAATGACATTGTCTTATGTGGTTGTAATGTATGTGTGTGAGTTGTACTTATGTGATAATTCTCTCGTGTTGCTGAATTCAGGATCGCTTCTTTAGTCTCGCCAAGATATCTCAGAGATCCTAGATATAAGTTAAAACAAACTATGCAATCAAGACGGATTAATCCCATATTTTTATTAACGTCTTGACTTAATTTACTTACCAGTTACTTGTTGGTTATTTTTTTCATAAAGTTTAATCAAGACAAGGCGGCTGCTGGATCGACAAATAAATGATAGGCAAGAGAGTTTAATCGGTGATCAATGTCCCTGAAATAAAGATTTATTGATATGAAAGTTTACACAAGAGTGAGACATACATTCCCTACAAATACTTATGAGCCCTTATGGAAATATTCTTTTGTAAAAATGCATAGTAAGACTGTGTATAATAAATTCTTATAATTTTTTTTTCTTTTTAATTTCGTATATAGCGAAAGCTTCGTGCATTGGACTGGCCCGAACCTTTATCGCGTGGCATACTTCGAGAATTGGACAGTTTTGTTTTACATGGGAAGAAAAAGTCAAATTTTTATCTAAAAATTAGACAAACGTACGCGTGGCAAACGCCAAATGTTTCAATAAATACTAGGATACTATCTTGAATGGTTAGCATCGCCCATATAATAATGGTCATTTGTCCTTTGAAAATTGGTTCGTATAATTTGATGGAAGCTTATTGTCAATGTAATGATTTCATTATCAGCTTATTATGCCAGTTGTTAATAATAATTCTAGATTTGGCTTCTCTGTCTTTTTGTTACTTGGTAAATACCTTACTGCACTGTGTGTTTATATATAACTAAACAACTAACTTTAAGAATTAATAGATCGAAGTGAAAATTTATATCACTTAATTATAACTAAATGTAAAAAAATGTATATGCAAAACATGTCTTATATTCATTGACTTAGTATTCATCGATCATCGTTGCATCTACTTCAGTCGCACCCAAGAAAAAAAGGAGTTCATAGTACAAAAGGGCAATGCATCTATTTTGTGGGGTAATAATGAATATTGATCTCGTAATATGATAAGCATTTTCTTTTGAATCTTTTATTAGAAACCGATATTCAGTACTAGGATAGTGGGGATCTTGTTTCTAGTACGAAATTTGTTTTTGCGTCTTTGATTAGATATCGACCTTTTTGTGTTATCGTTATCGTTTGTGTAACGTGCCTTTTAGAGATTAGACCATCTGTGAATTAACTTTGCATTAATTCCTTCCTTCCACCACCTCCTCACATAGTGATTGACTAAGCCCTTCACCACTTTTTCAAACAACGTTAATATTTACCTTTAAAATCAGATAACAATTAAACTTATAAGTGGTTTTAATGATGTGTGATTTCACCTAGCACAAATTGATAAATAGTATGATTAATGCTAGAAATTAACAGTAAAATAAAGCAAACCAGTATAAAATACAACTTGGCCCTAGAGCTAGATCGACCTCGAACCGACTGAGAATATAGTTAAGAAATATAAACTAAATTGAAGAACAAGGGAGTTTAAGAGAGAAAAGAGTATTGTATTGCTTTGATATGCGAGAATTAGATGGTTACAAATTATTCGAACCCCCTTTTATATTGTAGAGAAATTCTACTTATGGTACAATTCTAATTACAGAAGAAAACCCCATGGTTAGCTAAACATCCATTCTTGATTTGATCTGTTCCGATATTTCCGCCACGATCCTCGACCGATCACGGATATCCCGGCTTTCCGTTAGCATGCTATCTTCGGTCTTGCTCTAGGTCTATCCTGTTTGGTCTCGATCATTACTGGTCTCGATCTCGATTGGTACTTCGAATCCCGAGCTTGGCACTGCACCTTCATGTCTCGATCTGATGTAACACGGGGCTGATCCTCGCCCACCATCCTGGTCTCGGTTAATCAACAGATAGTCCCCTCGTTTTTGGAGTGTAATGACAAGAAACAAATTAAGTCTTCAATCTTTACCTCGATTTGTCATGACATCATCACCGTGACAGAGGTGATCGAAATGCCCCGTTGGTACAGTTCCCTAGGTATTTAATGTGTGTCAGTTGACGGTCGACCACTACCACCTTTGAACCGTCGTCGTGAAACCCATAAATAGGTCCCTTTTCCATTCTTTCAAACTTTACTTTCAATCTATTCTGCTATAATCTTCAAAGCTTTCTGCATCCTTCAAGTTTTTCATCTTCAAATCTTCAAGTTCCATTGTTTATCCCTTCTTAAAACACCAAATATTATCATCTCCATTCTTCTTTACCCTCAAAATCAAATAGCGAAAACGTCAAAGACTGTGCCACAAAAATAAAGCGCCTCCTCATATCGGCCGGCCGGCGAGAAAACCTCGTCGGAGCCACGCCCTGAGGAGCTTGTTCCCG
>ML426175.1:97235-130344 GCA_005239525.1 Nicotiana knightiana
GGGGGGGGGGGGTGCGTTATTAGTTCCGACTTCAAGGTCGAGAAAACCTCATCGGTCCCCGATCGATGTGAATCGGTATCAAGATACATATGCTCGATATCTGAGAACTTCCTCAAACAAGTGAAGAAAGACTGTAACTGGGAAAACACAGAGGTCGTGATACCGGCCCCTGAAGAAGATTTCACTACCCACGTGGAAGGGTTCTTGAGTGTTTACACTTACCCTTTCACACTAGGTCCCCTCGATCCAGTCATCGCAGATTTCTGCAGAAAGTACCAAGTAACCCTCGGACAAATCCACCCCTCTTTCTGGAGGATTGTAATATTGCTCCGATTCTTTGTGAGCAAAATTGACGGGCTCCCTTTTACCCTCAATCACCTGATAAGGTTGTATAGCCCCTGACTCTACCGAGGTGGGTTGATAAAACTCCAACGTCGGGCCACCAAGACCTTCATCTCAAGCATAGGCGAGGATAGAGACCGAGGTTGGATGGGTCGGTTTTTCCGAGTGAGGACCTCGGACCTGATTCCGGCTGAGAGCATGGCGTTTCCCGAAAGATGGAATATGAAAAGTAAGTGTAACTCCATTGTTAGTTTCTGCTTGTTAATTTCAGTTCCTCACATTCTCTTATCGAT
This sequence comes from Nicotiana knightiana, assembly GCA_005239525.1. Lineage (NCBI taxonomy): Eukaryota > Viridiplantae > Streptophyta > Magnoliopsida > Solanales > Solanaceae > Nicotiana > Nicotiana knightiana. The sequence continues at coordinate 97,871 of ML426175.1, forward strand.
GTGCTTTTCCGGTGTAGCTGCTGCTTGGATGTCGGGTGCGGTTCCACATCTCGAGAGCTGAGTCAGGAGCCTGGTCTCGACGTCGACATATGATGAACGCGCATGGCGTGATTTATCGAAGGGCCGGTGGGAAGTCAAGAACTATGGTAAGCCTTGTTCTTGTATACAATGATTTAATTAAAACATCCCTTTGAACTTACTCACTTTCTTCTTCTGCAGGTCTCGAAAAAGATGCAGTCATGAGACCCACATCCGGTGAAGAAGAAACTTCACTCCATGTCCCGAAGCCGGCAAAGGAAAACAAGAGGAAAAGGACCTCGACCTCCGACGGGCCAGAGCCTAAGAAGAGAGTGGATCGTAAGCCAAAAAAGAATGTCATTCCTCTGTCGGTGGAGTCAGTCCAACTCCTAAGGGAGGAAAAAGAAGAAGAAGATAATAAGGACTATTCTGGTCTGGTGGCTCGAGCACGAGCTAATACCGAGGGTCAAAAGGCCACCAGATTGGTCGAAGCTGGAAATATTTTGCCTCGAGCTATCGGGGTCCAAGAGAGGGATTCAGTTAGAGTCCCTGAGCTAACTGGAGCTGAAGGTGCCTACCTCGGGGTGAGAAGGCGGTGGCAATGGCTGTGGAGGCCGGTCTCGAGACTCTTCGATATGGAGAGAACGCCCCAAGAGATCTACTTGGGGCAATGGAAATCAGAGACTCCCCATCACTTCCATTCTCCAAGGAAATGATTCGGAAGGCTCGAACCATGAAGACTCCTTATGAAGAAGGAGCCCATGGAGGGGAGGATCCTTTCCGTGGTTATTTCACTGGGTTCGATCTCGAGTTTCAGATTAAATAGCCAGTTTTCGCCCCTTAGTGTCAATCCCGGGTGCAAATAAACAATCATAATCTCGATTCCGGAGGACGCACGAGTTTTTTCCACCCCCGTAGGGGTGGCTAGTTACCTTCGGAGCCTGGTCACGGAGGAGTACCAAGATTTAATGGACGAGGTGGGAGCACTGTGTCTCTTTAACGAGGCCCAACATGCCTTGAATCGGGTAAGCCCTAACTTCCTTTGCCGATACCAGTTTCCATACTTGTGTTTTTTCTCTTCTTGCCTAATTCCGTTTCTTCTATTTGTGTAGGCCTCGGTGCTTCATCATGAAGCTTTCGCTAGGTCTTGAGGAGAACTGAGTCGATACGAGGCCGAAATTCAAGGGCTCACCGAGGAGAAAAATGCCCTCAAGCTTCTCAGTGAGCAAAAAGAAGAAGAAGACAAAGGCCTTCGAGCCGAGTTAGCTGCGGCTCAGAGAGAACAAAGTGACCTGGCCTAGAAGGTAATAAGAATATTAGAAGTTTATGACATCGGTTCTGGCATGACGGCTAACAGTTCAATCCCACAGGTCCAACAGAAGCTCGAGATAATCGGGCAACTTCGTGAAGAGGTGGATGCGGTGAAAGCGGAAACCATAGCATGAAGCAAAACATGGATCATCTTGCCTCAGAGAAGAAGGCTACTCGAGCTCAACTAACCTCGGCTGAGAGTCAACTCTAAATCTTGAAAGATAAAAACTTGATGCAAGCCAAGAAAATCGAGGAGTTCCAATCTCGGTTGGGTTCAGTAACCTCTGATCGAGAGAAGCTGGTCACGGAGCTTGTAGCAGCCAAATTTTAGGCTGAGACAGCCAAGGCTGATGCTGAAGCAATCGTGGCCGTTTACCGGTTCGACGCTGAAGCCGCTTAAGCTCGAGCAAAGAAAGTTTCCGATGTCTCTAAAATTCAAGCGTATTGGGTGGTCGAGCATGACAAGTGCTAGTCTCGAAGGGAGACTCTCGAGGAGATCCATGCTCGTGGCTTCGATCTCACTACCGAGATCGAAAATACCAAAGAACTTGAAGCCGAAGCCAAAGCATTAGCCTCTCTCGATGACGACAACTCCGGGAGCATGAGCAGGTCCGAGAGTAGAGAAGACCCTGATGGTGAAGATGTTGCTCCTGGAGAAGATTAGGCACTTAGGATCTTTCTTTTTGAACCTTTGTATAGAATCCTGATCGGATTAAGTTGCTTTTGTAAATAAATTTTTGATATATATATAAAGATCTTTTTTCCTTTCCGTCTTGTATTTACTTCGTTTCTGCCTTATGAAATTTATTTCATTTATGCCTTATGAAATTATATTCATAGGTTTGAGGCTTAGGAAATTTGACCAAAATCGAACTAGTGTAGTTTTTACGATCGAGTGAGTGCTTGCTCGAACTCGAAGTAAGGCAACCCTTAGATTTTATTTGAATGAGGACGATCTCTCAAACTCAAAGCAAAAAATGGCCCTTAGGCTTTTGTTTTAGGCCGATATGGCCTTTGTAAAAACAATATTTATGGCTTTCTCCCCTTTTCAGCTTGAAAAGTTTTTTTATCATTTATATAAAATCAGTAATGCCTTAGCACGAAATAAGGAACTATTCTAGAGTTCGAACAATTTTGTACTCATTAGAATTTTCGAGGCTTGATATTATCGAAGCCCTTTGTAATTTTGCCGAGAGTAGCCTTTTTAACCCGTTTATGAAAATATTTGAAGGCCAGTTTTATTACGGAATTCGGACGTCTTTGAACCGTGATAATTTGGCCGTAGCCTTTTTAATTTGGGACTCACCTCTTTGGCTTATTTTCCTGTTTCACTTCAAGCTTTCCCGAAGTGCAAGAACCCGAGTGTGGTGGCCGTGACCTATAAAATTGAGGGTTGCCTTTAAGGTCTTATAATCTCGAAGTTTTGATAATTCGATCTCGTCTATTTTTTGGATAGTAGTCCCCGAGTGTGGGGTTAGTTGTTCGAACTTCAGTTATGATCGGCCTTTAAGCCTGCTTACACAATAGATCAAGAGTAAGAAATTATAAAGTAAAATTTTCTAAGGCATGAGATATCGGCAAGGAAAAATACTTCTCTTAATAGATTATTAGACATGCGTACATGTTTGATGTCAAGGCTCGAGCTACCTCTATTGGCACGGTTCATTCGACCGTTTGGTCCTTACAAAATTTATCTATCGAGACCCTGCTGTCACGAAGTAATTCCTTGCAACAAAGTTGACATTCGAGGGTGATGACCCCAGTAAAGAAGCCTCAGATACTGTTGAATTTCTCTAAGTTAGTACGATCAATGGTTGCCTCGTTAAAAATCTCGCCGGAAAAACCCATTTGGGACAAAAACCAGTCTAAGGGAAAACGAGTGCAACGCGTGCTTTCAGACCTAAAGACTTCGTGTTGAAGAATCCATCGTTGTTCCTGATCAAACACCTACAATGGTTAGTTTAAAATATAAATGAAAATGGAAGGTTCGTACCTTAGCAGTACTATCGTTTTAGGAGCGATACGTTCCAATTGTTCGGTAATTGTTCCCCGTTCATCGTGCCGAGCTTGTAGGATCCTTTTTCGATGATATCGAGGACCTGATATGGTCCCTCCCAATTTGGACTTAGTTTCCTTTCATTCGGATTTCGAGTTGAGGGTGACTTTTCTTAGCACCAAGTCCCCGATTTAAAAATGTCAAAGAATGGCCTTCGATTGTAGTACCTTTCGATCCACTGTTTTTGTGTGGCCAATCGAATGAGGATGGTATCACGTCTTTCATCCCACAATTCTAGGCTTGTATTCATAGCCTTGTGATTCGATTCTTCTGTTGTATATCGAAACCTGAGGCTAGGTTCCCCGACCTCGACTGGGATAAGAGCTTCGACACCATAGACTAAAGAGAACGGTGTTGCCCCCATACTGGATTTAGACATCGTTCGGTACGCCCAAAGAACCTCAGGAAATATCTCTCTCTATTTTCCCTTAGCGTCAGGAAATCTCTTTAAGATGTTGAATAATAGTTTTTTTGGTCGATTCGGCTTTTCCGTTCCCGCTGGGATGATACGGTGTTGATAAAATCCTTTTAATTTTGTTATCTTCGAGAAATTTAGTCAGTTTGCTGCCGATGAATTGCTTTCCATTATCACACACAATCTCGGCAGGCATCCCGAATCGACATATAATGTGGTCCCAAATGAAGTCTATGACTTTTTTTCTGACTTTCTCGAAAGCATGTGCTTTAACCTACTTAGAAAAATAATCTGTCATAAATAAAATAAACAAAGCTTTACCTGGGGCCAATGGGGGAGGGCCGACGATGTCCATTCTTCATTTCATGAACGACCATGGGGATAGGACCGAGTGGAGCTACTCCTCGGGCTGGTGAATCATTGGCGCCTACCTCTGACATTTGTCGCACTTTCCAATGAACTCTTTTGTATCCTTTTCCATATCGACCCAGTAGTACCTTGCTCTGATAACTTTGTGAAACAATGATTAACATCAGAATGATTTCGACAAGTGCCTTCGTGAATCTCTCGTAGGACGTAGTCGGTATCTCCCGATCTCAAAAATATCGCCAATGGTCCATCGAACATCCTCCTAAACAGCGTTCCGTCCCTAGACAAAGTGAACCGTGATGCCTTTGTGCGTAGAGTTCTTGAGTCCTTTGGATTTGAGGGGAGCTTCCCTTCTTTAGGTATTTTATGTACTTGTTTCTCCAATCCCATGTCAGACTTGTAAAGTTTATTTCGGCGTGGCCTTCTTCGATCACTGATCTCGATAGTTGTACGACAGTCCCTAAGTTTAGTTCATCATCTTCGACCGATGACCCCAAGTTTGCAAGGGCATCGGCCTTGCTGTTCTGTTCTCGAGGTACATGTTGTAAGGTCCACTCTTTAAACCGATGTAAAGTTACCTGTAGCTTGTCCAAGTACCTATGCATTTGGCCTTCTAAGACTTCAAAAGTTCTGGTTTACCACGAGTAGGGAATCACATTTGGCCTCGATGACCTCTACTCCAAGCTTTTAGCCAACTCGAGACCTGTAATCATTGCCTCATACTCGACCTCATTGTTAGTTACTTTTGAAGTTCTGATAGATTGTCTAATTATATTACCCATGGGTGGCTTTAAAATAATACCCAGCCCCGAACCCTTCGCGTTCAAAGTGCCGTCCGTGAAGAGGGTCCATACCCACGATGATGTATCTGATTTTAATAACAGTTCCTTTTCGACCTCGGGTACGAGGGCTGGCGTGAAGTCGGCCATGAAGTCTGTCAAGATTTGAGACTTGATGGCCGTGCGAGGTCGATACTCGATATCGTACCCACTGATCTCGACGGCCCATTTAGCCAATCGACCCGAAAGTTTGGATTTGTGAAAAAATATTTCGAAGAGGATAGGCAGTTACAACACATATTGGATGACATTAGAAATACAATTTTAATTTCCTAGAGGCGCTTATTAAAGCAAGCGCTAATTTTTCTAAGTGTGGGTATCTGGTCTCGACCTCACCTAAGGTCCGACAAACATAGTAAACAAGGAATTACGTACCTTGTTCTTCTCGGACTAGGACACCATTTATCGCTATTTCCGAGACTGCCAAGTATAAGTAGAGTTGCTCGTCCGCTTTCGGGGTGTGAAGCAGTGCCGGACTTTATAAGTATCTCTTTAGTTCCTCTAAGGCATGTTGGAATTTCGGAGTCCATGCAAAGATACTCTTCTTCTTAAGTAGTGAGAAGAATCGGTGACTCCTATCTGAGGACCTCGAAATGAATCGTCCTAGGGAGGCTATTCTCCCCGTCAAACTTTGTACGACCTTGACATTATCTACGATTGTGATATCCTTGATGGTTTTGATTTTATTGGGGTTAATCTTGATTACCGGATTTGATACCATGAAGCTGAGGAACTTGCCCGAGTCAACCCCGAACGCACACTTCTACGGGTTGAGCTTCATGTTGTACTTTCTTAGTATATCGAAAGTCTCCTGCAAATGTTTCAAATGTTCCTCTGCTCATAGGGACTTAACTAACATGTCATCAATATAAACTTCCATTGATTTTCCTATTTGTTCTTCGAACATACGATATACTAGGCGTTGAAAAGTTGCACCAACATTTTTTAGTCCGAACGACATTACGTTATAACAATAGGTGACGTATCTAGTGATAAACGAAGTCTTTTCTTGATCCTCCGGGTTTATCTGTATTTGGTTGTACCCCGAGTAGGCATCGAGAAAATTTAGAATCTCGTGGCCAACTGTGGCATCGATCATGCGATTGATATTCGGCAAAGGAAAAGAATCTTTAGGGCATGCCTTGTTTAAGTCCTTATGATCTATGCACATTCTACGTTTATTTCCCTTCTTAGGGACTACCACTATGTTTGCTAACCATTCGGGATATTTCACTTCCCGAATGGACCGTATTTTAAGAAGTTTGGTTACCTCGTCCTTGATGAATGCATACTTAACCTCGGACTAGGGCCTTCTTTTTTGCTTTACTGGACGGAACTTCGGGTCCAGGCTTAGTCGATGGGTAGTGATTTCTGGTGGGATCCCTGTCATATCGAGATGGGCCCAGGAAAATCAATCCATGTTAACTTTAAGGAAATGAATAAGTTTGTTCTTGAGCTCGGGGGCTAGCCCCGTGCTTAGGTATACCTTTCGTTCGGCTGGTGGTCGATCAATGTGACTTGTTCCAGCTCTTCGACTGTCGACTTGGTGGCGTAGGCCAGAGTCTATGGTTTCTATTTGACCTCCTGCTTTCGCTTCGACTTCAATCCCTTCGCTGATGAGAGTGCCGATACCGGTATCACTTCATCGACTGCAAACATCTCTTTGGCGGCATGTTATTCCCCGTAGACCCTTTTTACTTCATCCGGTGTCAGGACCTTCAGAACTTGGTGAAGTTTCGGGGGTACTACCCTCATGTTATGGATCCAAGGCCTTTCTAGCAGGGCGTTGTATCTCATGTCACCCTCGATCACATAGAACTTTGTTTCTTGAATGGTCCCGGCTACGTTTACTGGCAAGATAATTTCACCTTTGGTAGTTTCACTCGCCATGTTGAAGCCTTTTAGAACCCGAGCTGCAAGCACAATTTGATCCTGTAGGCCGAGCTGCTCCACGACCCTCGATCGAATAATGTTGGCCGAGCTTCCTGGATCAATCAAAACACGTTTAACTTGAATTTTATTCATAAGAACAGATATTACCAGTGCATTGTTGTAGGGTTGTGATATCCCTTCTTCATCCTCGTCATTAAAAGACAAGGTCCCTTCTGGAACATAGTCCCGAGTTCGCTTTTCCCTCGTGATCGACACCTTGGTGCACTTGAATACGGGTCCCTGTGAAATATCGACCCCACCGACGATCATGTGAATCACATGTTGTGGTTCTTCATATTTGCATCCCTCTCTTTGAAGTGGTTCTTAGCTCGGCCGCTCAAGAATTCTCAAAGTTGACCCTCGTTGAACATACGGGCTACCTCCTCTCTTAGCTATCTGCAGTCCTCCGTTCTATGACCATGAGTACCATGGTATTTGCACATCTGATTAGGATTCTGTTACACCCCATGTTTTCGTACATGAAGTATTCCATAAGTAAATTGACGAAAGATCAGAAATGAGATGTTACATCCTGCATTGTCGTACGTTAAAGTTTTGTCGTAAGTTAATCGACGTAAGCTCAGGAATGAGATTATTTTTTTGAGGTTATAAGTATTATGCTATTTCAAACAAGTGATAAGTAAATTCATGAAGGTGAGAGGGTAAGTGAATCGAAGAAAATGAGTTTCGTAGAAATTGTCAATTTGGGATAAAATACGACCTGAGCTATAATACCCGGTGTTTATGGACTAGTGTCATACAAGGTACCACATGACCATGATAGTATGATATATAAAGTGTGTTAAAAGTGAGTAGAATTTTAAGTAATTTGAGATAATTCTTAATTATATGGATAATCGAATAATTATTAATTTTAGTGGGAGATTAACAATTAATTAAGATGTTAGTGGTTAAGTGGTTGGGAAAGGATGAGCACTAAAGTGGCAGCCTGAGTCACAAAATATGACTCTTAAATCATTTTTCAAGGTGGCAAAATTTATGAGATTATGTGGCTTAGTCATATAAAGTGTGGGCCCCACACCCACTTATATAAAAATCCTCTTAAAACCACAAAATTGAGGCTTATAACTACATGTAGTAACATATGGAATTCAAGACTTCTTTAATTCACAAAAATGAAGACTCTTACATCTTCAAAGTAACAAATAGCTTCAGCAAGAAAAGTTATACAATATTGTGATCAAATTCAAAAGAGAGATATATCTATCTTCATAGCACCGTAAATAGCTTCAGCAAGGGATTCATACGAGACTTCTTATCATAGTAGTAACGGGATTTTGCGATTTTAAGGGAGCATGGTGCAGTCTTTCCCAAGAATATCATATGGATTTTCCCCTACTCTGATCCTCCATTACATGTTGTTGCAATTGACGTGTGTTAAAGGGATTGTCAGGAGAATCGGCTCAGGTATGTTAAGGCTATCCCATCTTTCCTTTTGGCATGATCCATACGATATAAACGAAACGAGCAAATGCACAACTTCCATAAATGACTCTATTCATAGAAATGCTAGAGATGCTTATGTTCTTGATTCCCCATGTCCTATTATTCTATCATCTGTTCATGGGTCTCAGAAAATACGTAAGTTGATAAAGTTTATTTCATGATATTAATCAGAGGCATAATGGTCTTATGACGTTTTAGAGATTTCAATGACGTACTTATCATGCATTGCATTCATTTATACATGTTCATTGACCCATGAAAAATGATGTTATATACGCGTATATGTATGTATATATATGTATATGGGATATGGAAAAGGTTACAGTGTTATGTACGCACCACCACCTGATCAGCTAGTATACATTGATGATGTTGCCACAATGGCTGAGATGATATGACGGGATGCCTTCATAGACTTGATGATGTTATGAACGCATATACCCATGCATGGTATGACGTTTATATGCATATGCATGACATTGTAAATATTAATGATTCACAGAGTTTTTCAGACTTACATGTTGAGTCTCTTACTCCATGTTTCTCTCATGTCTATAATTTACTGATTTTCATTCCTTACATACTCGGTACATTATTTGTACTAACGTCCCTTTTACCTGGGGACGCTGTGTTTCATGCCCTCAGGTCCCGATAGACAGGTCGAGAGTCCTCCACGTAGGCTATCAGCTCAGCGGAAGATGTTGATGCGCTCCATTTGCTCCGGAGTTGCTTTTTTGGTCAGTATGATTTAGACATGTATTGTTTGGTATGGCGGGGCCCTGTACTGATCTTTATGATAAGTATGTACTCTTAGAGGCTTGTAGACAGATGTCATGTATACGGATTTTGTATGGCCTTGTCGGCCTATATTTTAAGTATATAATGGATCATATTGGCCTTATAGGCCTGTATATCACAAGTATGAGTTTCTATATCAGGTTGGGTCATTTTATGTCGAGTATTCCCTCATGTTTACTCTGGTTATCTCATGACGCCCCTTCTGGACCACTTACCTGTGATAATGTAATAAGAAAGATATGTTACATTGGTACTCGGTTGAGTAAGGTACCAGGTGCCCGTCACAGCCCATCGGTCTGGGTCATGACAGATTCCTCTAGGCCAGATCAGTCTGTAGGGATCGAGGTCATCTGGTATCTTTGGTCCGCCCAATGGCCGATACAGTGGCTATGCATCAACGCTGAAGTTGTATTCTGATAGTCGAGGTGCTTCTGTGGGCTCGACATTTCTATCAAACCCACTCTTACTCATGAGCCCTCGAGAGATCTACCCTCGATCATTTCTTCGATCACTTCGTACGGGGCTGTGTCCAGGACCGCTGTTTCTCTGATCTCCACAGTATGGTTGATACCGATCTCTGTTTGACCGTGGTTCTCTATCGATGTCCCTTTGAATTCTGCCGACGGGCCTGTTTGGATAAACGAAGCCGGAAGGAGATCCTAACTGATCATCCTCAACCCTGATTTTTTACTGGTACCGATTATGCACATCGGCCTAGGTCACAGTTGTATATTTGATTAAATTCTATTTTAACTGTCGTAAGGCCACCGAATTTCATACGTTCAGCCCTTGAGTAAAAGCTTGGACGAACCAATCATCTGCGACCGAGGGTAGGTCCATACGTTCCATCTGGAACCGATATACAAACTCTCTTAACATTTTGTTGTCTTTCTGCTTCACTTTGAAGAGGTCCGACTTCCTAGTCTCGACCTTTCTATCTCCAGCGTGTGCTTTGACGAAAGAATCTACGAGCATGGCGAAGGACAGCAAATTGTGGTACCATATCATCGCCCCTTTCAATAAAGTTTCTCCGAACTTCTTCAATAAAATGGACTCAATCTCGTCATCTTCTAAATCGTTCCCCTTTATTGTGCATGTGTAAGAAGTGACATGCTCATTGGGGTTGGTGGTTCCGTTATACTTGGGAATTTCTGGCATGTGGAATTTCTTTGGGATGGGCTTAGGATCCTCACTTGGGGGGAAAGGATTCTGCACAAACTTCTTCAAATCCAAACCTTTCAGAATCGGTGGTGCCCCCGGGATTTGGTCAACTCGGGAGTTATACGTTTCTACCTTTTTGTCATTTTCTTCAATCTTTTCTCTCCCGATTCAATTAGCTTTGTAAGCTCTTCGAGCATTTTTATAATGGCAGGGTCAGTCCTTGATTCCTTCATGTTTGACTTTTTCGGTACTGGTTCGGCCCTGTGAACAACTTCTAGTGAGGGCTCGGGTTAAACCCTACTTGGTGCGCAGTTCTCATTTTGGAGTTGCGCTATGGTAGCATGTTGAGCCTGCAACATTTCAAATATCAGTCGAAGGCTGACTCCGCCGTATTCGCCACCCTGTGTATCTTGATCGGCAGATCGAACATCTCTGCGGACGCTGTTCTCGGGGTCGACGCCCAGATTTGCATTTAGGGCGACATGAGAACTGACGTCGATGAGATCAATTGGTACTCCTTCGAAGCCAGCCTGAGGTACTTCGATCCCTGGGGCGTCTATATTGTCGTTTTCCCCATGAAAACCAGGGCCATTGTTGGCGTGAGTGAGTACTGTTTGAGAGTTCGACATGCTGATCCTGAAATCAAAAACACTTACGAAAACAAGCGTAAAGTTGTGTGTGTTATAAGAATTAGTGCCAGGCAATCACTATTATCCTTAGCCCCACGGTGGCGCCAAACTGTTTACCCTTAAAATCGAATAACAATTAAACTTATAAGTAGTTTTAAGGATATGTGATTTCACCTAGCACAAATTGATAAATAGTATGACTAATGCTAGAAACTGACAGTAAAATAAAGCAAACCGGTATAAAATGCAACTTGGACCTCAAGTTAGATCGCCCTTGAACAAGCTGAGAATATAGTTAAGAAATATGAATTGAACTGAAGAACAAGAGAGTTTAAGAGAGAAAAGAGTATTGCATTGCTTTGATATGCGAGAATATGATGATTACAAATGATTCAAACCCCCTTTATATAGTAGAGGAATTCTACTTATGGTACAATTCTAATTACAGAAGAAAATCTCATGATTAGCTAAACATCCGTTCTTGATTTGATCCGTTCCGAGATTTCGCCCATGATCCTCAACCGGTCACGGATATCCCGGCTTTTTGTTAGTATGATATCTTCGGTCTTGCTCGAGATCTATCTTGTTTGGTCTTGATCATTACTGATCTCGATCTCGACACCTTCATGTCTCGGCTTGATATAACACGGGACTGATCTTCGGCCCACCATCCTGGTCTCGGTTTATCAACAGAATCTAGTGAACCCGGTTCTAACCGTATACAACCAACATTCCAGTTTATATACATACGTAATCTAACAAGTAAAGTTTGAAGAGGGTAATACGTAACAAATGTGGCTATGGTGGAAGACACATTTGGAGAGTTGGCAAATTATCTTTGGGACCCGGAAAGATGCCTATATATAAAAGAGAAACATAATCTATTAGGGTTCATGCTATGAAGTAGTCGCTTTATTTTCTTAGTTGGTTAGATTAACTCTGGAACCTCCCTCCCTTCTTTCTTTTCTGTTTCTTCTTCCCTTGGAAGATTTGGTTACTACTTTGGAGTAATTGTACTAGTTTGAAGATGAACTCTTACATGGATGTACACGATTTTAATTCTCCCTATCATACAATTCGCTTTCATTACAGTAATATGCGTATCCAGACTTTATTCCTACATTGTAAAAGTAAAAATGTTATTTTCGATAAGTACTCAGTTCAAGGAAAACATAATCGTAGCAATACTAAAAAATGTGTATTGAAAAAGCTATAAAAAGATAAACAGTAACCACAACCGAACTTTTTCTGTATTCATGACAAGTATAAAGTTTATGTGTGTAACTAACATTTTTCCGAACAAATTAAAGGGTAAGAAAGGAGAGGGAAATTTATGAGTTTCCCCATATCTCCTCTATATATATATATACGTTTAACTTGGAAATACTGTTATCTTATGTGTCCAAATTTATTTTTTAAGTACATCCGCATTTGTTTGACATTATCGTGACAATTACATAACTTTTGGTTTTACCTCAACCAACTTTTTTCAATTACTATCAACATAATTAATTCTTTGTATATTACTCTCTACTTTGTGAAGAGACGTGATATAAAGGTATGTCCCATAAAACCAAAAAGACAGATAAGTAAACGTACGTGAAAATAGCAACATTTAGCTATTTATATTTTAGGATGTACGAATTAGTTGATGAATAATAAAATTATGCATAATATAAAAGGTCTAAATTTAAGAAATTAATATATTAGCAGTTAACGTGATCTGGTTTCTTCTAGTTGCTAATTAGATTTTAAGCTTCAATTTGATTCATGGTATAGCAGTCCGCCCACTCGGGCGTATTTAGGGGTTCCCCGATCATGTATAGCAATTTTATACTTCTTCAAAAATAGTTTTTCCGTTTCAATTTAGATGAGGCAGTTTGTCTCGACACGAAATTTAAGGAAAAAAAAAAGATTTGTGAAATTTGTGGTCTGGTTAAAAATTTTTGTAGGATCATGATATTTGTGTGATTATAAAAGCTTATCATTAAAGATAAAATAGGTAAAATAAAGAGTTTAAAGTTGAATTATTTCCAAATTCAGAAATGTGCCATTTATTTTAGAATATACTAAAAGGAAAATTACATCATTTAATTTGAAACAGATAAAGTATTTAATATGTGTATGCGCACAAGCTCAAAGTATCATACATTACGATGGTTATTGGGTGCATCTTTTTAAATGAGATTGGGAGTTGAATCTTATGTCTATCTTGTTGTTTTTGTCTTCTTTTTTATATAATTTAACGCATCCACGAGAGATGAACATGTAGTGTCACTTCTTACATTTCTTTCTTTCTTTCCTTGGTGTATATATTCTTTTAAAATTTTCAAATCTTACATACATACATACCATACATACATACATACATATATATATATATATATATATATATATATATGAGACTAATAAAACCTGTTGTAAAAAAGAACTAAATTTACTATTAGAAGAAGACGAAATCTTGGATAAAAATTATGATTTTATAGAAATAGAAACTGAATTATACAATTTTCAAACAGGAATAAAAAGAATAGGAATAATAGAAAACCAAAAGGATCTAGACAGCATAATTAGAATTCTAGATAAAATAGAAATAATAGGAGAAAAACCCTTAAAACACTGGGAAAATAATAAAATATTATGTAAATTAGATATTATAAATCCAGATTATGTAATAAAAACAGCTTCGATAGAANCGCCAATCTTTAGTAAATTTGACTGTAAATCAGGGTACTGGCAGGTAAAAATGCATAAAGATAGTATAGAATGGACGGTATTCACTTGTCCAGAAGGAAATTTTGAATGGCTAGTAATGCCTTTTGGGCTCAAAACAACACCGCTATATATATATAAGTGACTTGATAGTATATATATTTTTTAAAAGTTAAACTCAACCAAAAATAGTATTAATAGAGATGATGGATAACAGAACCAAAGGATAATTCTTCCCCAACCAAAGAAATTCTAAGGATATGGTTACTCTAACTTGCCTCAAAATCCCAACTCCTTAAATGGCTAAAAACTTAATAAAAAAAGTCAGTCAATGAATTGTCAAAACTTTTTTAGAAGGTGGGTGGTAGACCTAAGACCCACAAAGTAGCACGAGAACAAGGCCAATAATGATGAGTCTCTTTAAACAATATTTGTTGCTTTACCCATCGTTCACTTTGCATTCAACATTCATTCACAATCTTGAATTTGATTTTAGCCGTTATTTTCTACTAATATAAATTTGCGTAACTTTGATCAATAACAACGATCCAGTAAAATTTCATGCGAGATCTGAAGAGGGTATATGTATGCAAATCTTACCCTTATCACGAGGAAGTAAAGAGGTTGCTTCCGAAAGATCCACGGCTCAAGAAGGCAAAAAAAACAATATGTCAGTACTATTAACAAAAACCAAGGGAATAATAACAGCATCATAGAAATCATGAAATAGATGAAAAGCAATAGCAATAACCAGTAAATAAACCCGGCAAAGAATGGGTTGAAATAAAAAGGCCGAGTTATATGTTTGGGAGCCTTTCTTATGGCTTATTTTGCATAACACGTGGCGATTATACATCAGACGGACCTTTTAAATTTAGTCCTTACGCGCTTGGAAGAGGTGTAGTCACGCTCGGGTTTAATAATTAAGCGTATAAAGTAAAAAAAAATTTCAGAGGATAATAGGACCCCGGAAAAGAAAAAAAAGTATGCAATTGATAATATGATCATAGGTTAGAGTAGGATTTTATGCATTATCCCCAATAACTATCTTATATGATCTTAGGAAAACGTGTTAGGTGTTCGAATTTCAAGATTTTAGTTCACAAATGCAAAGAATTTGCAATATTTGTATCACTAAATATGGTAGCTCCCAGGTTAAGTTACTACAAACATAACCAAACTACAATATACATATATTTCTCTGTTTTTTTTTCAATTTAACCATTCGCTACTTGTAGTTATAGGCACACTAATTCGAATTCATCTCGAGTCAGCTTACTAAAAAGGTAAAATGCTTCATTTCTCTAATTTAATTCGAATCGAGATCTCTAATAAATAACATAGAAATCCCAGTCATCCCGCCACACCTTCCTTCCGTCTTCTTATAGTATTGCTTTCTTGGTTTTAGGCACTTGACTATACCACGTTGGTGGGTTCAACATAATACTCCCTTCGTTTCATAATAAGTGATCAATTTATTTTTGGAACGCCCATAAAAAAATATAAAATTCTATACAAAAATATCTAGTAATGACTAAACTACCCTTAATTAAATATTTAATAATAGAATGCTATGCGTTCTCCACTTTCGGATCTCGCAAAGAGAGAACGTGTTTTTTCCTCTGACCCAGAGTCTGGGGCAGAAAAACCATCCCATTTTCCCCTTCTCTGGCTTTTCCTTTAAGTGACAAGGGGGGTGAGGTAAGGAGTAGTATAAGAGTGGTTCGGTCATCGATAAGCCTCTCCTTATTCATTCTATAGGGCGGAGTAAGAATTTTTTTTAGGAATATGTACATAAGGGTAATTTTGTAAAAATAAATTGAATTCTTTCTTGATTATATAAATGGACACTTATTTTGGACCAAAATAAAAAATCAAATTGATCACTTATTGTGGACCGGAGGGAATAGTTAGTGGGGCTTTTGCATCTATACCCACTTTTTGGGTCACGTTTTAACTTATACCCGCTTTGCAAAAAAATTTGCAAGTGTACACACTTTTCGCATAAACTTCAGGCATACGAGCCTGAAGTAGCAAAGACAATCAGACAAACTTCAGCATTCTAGGCTTTTTCAAAAACTTCAACAGAAGTGCTGAAGTTATTTAGTTCATTTGTAAAAACTTCAGCACTAAATAAGCTGAAGTTTTGTTCTGGATTAATTAGTTTTGTCATAAAACTTTTTCAAAAAGTTCAGCAAAAGTAATAAAGTTATTTGGTTCATTTGTAAAAACTTCAGCACTAAATAAGCTGGAGTTTTGTCCTGGATTAATTAGTTTTGTCATAAAGTTTTTTCAAAAACTTCAGTAGAAGATGCTGAAGTTATTTAGTTCATTTGTAAAAACTCAGCACTAAATAAGCTGAAGTTTAGTTTTGCAATAAAGTTTTTGCAAAAATTCAGTAGAAGTACTGAAGTTATTTAGTTTATTTGTAAAAACTTCAACACTAAATATGCTAAAGTTTTTTAGTTCATTTGCAAAAATTTCAGCACTAAATAAGCTGAAGTTTAGTTTTGCAACAAAGTTTTTTCAAAAATTTCAGCAGAAGTGCTAAAGTTATTTAGTTTATTTGTAAAAACTTCAGCACTAAATAAGCTGAAGTTTTGCACAGGTATCAGAAAGGCGACGTCTGAAATTGTAAAAATTAGAGTATAGGTTAAATAATTTTAAAAATATAGCTATAGATTAAGTGGGGGCGACCAAATAAGACGCCCCGTGCAATTTCAACATAGTTAGGAATACTCAAAACTCAAACCATTGGAATGCTGCCACGTGTTTACCATTCTCACTGTTCCTGTCAAATACAGTAGTAGGACACATATCCAATTGAGTATTCCTTCTTTCCAGTTAGCAAAGACTTGGACACTTCCTCTTCATATATATATATATATATATATATATACACACGCACTCAAATCTTGAACGGCCTCCTCTTCATGTAGCTGTGTTTTTCAAATACTCATGCATTTGAGTATTCAAGCTAAAATAGAATGGAAAGGTATGAAATTTTGAAAGAAATTGGTTCTGGTAATTTTGGTGTAGCAAAGCTAGTGAAAGATAAGGGGACAGGTGAGCTCTATGCTGTCAAGTTTATTGAGAGATGTAAAAAGGTTTGATTCATCTCTTTCTCATATTTGTTCTATTCTCCACGACAATAATAACGTACTCAGTATAATCCCACAAAGTAGGATCTGGGAGGATAAAATGTTCTGTTATCCTTGGCATATATTCATGTATATGGCTTTTAAGGAATACTTTTTTCTTAATTTACAAGATTCATTTTTGCTACTCTTTCCTGCTTTATTTTGGTTGTCTGTGCAGATTGATGAACATGTCCAAAGAGAAATCATGAATCACAGGTCTTTGAGGCATCCCAACATCATTAAATTCAAGGAGGTAATGCGTCATTCTAAGAGTAGTGATGCCTGTTGAATTGTGCCAACATCTCATCTAAAATTTTAATTGGTTAGAAGACAGATTTTTCAAGAGCCTCGACATAATTGGTAAAATTTGTTGTCATGTGACTAAGAGATTCCAGGTTTGAGTCGTGGAAACAATCTCTTGTAGAAATGCAGGGTAAGACCGTATACAATAGACCTTTGTGGTCCGATCCTTCCTCGAATCTCGCGCATAGCGGAAGCTTAGTGTACCGAGCTGCCCTTGGTATGTCTTCAACATGTTCTCTCACATGCGTTTCCTGATTCATTTTCACGGGCCAAACAAACAAAAATCTTATTTGGTAATTGGTACCAGTAGATTTGTTAAAGTTACAAGCTTTTTCAATATTGCCTCTTTGAATCAGATTCCATCTATATTTTGGACAAGCAAACCCCACATCTGTTTCTTGGCAATAATTGAAAGCTGGAATATAGAACTATCACAATTCTCCTAGAATCTTCTAGTTCTCTGCAGACTAGGGAAAAACTTTAGACTTTGAATTTGACTAGTTTGATAAAGCCTATGTTGCCCGGACTCTTCGAAAATGTGTCTGGATACGTGTCGGATGCTCCAAAAGTAGTGCATTTTTTAAGGATCCGACACGGATACAGCTACATTTTGGAGAGTCCACGCAACATAGGATAGAGCTATTGGACCAAAAATTTTAAAGCAGGTGTTCATAATTGTGCAGGTATTTCTTACCCCAACTCATTTAGCCATAGTGATGGAATATGCTGCAGGTGGAGAGCTTTTTGAAAGAATATGTAATGCTGGTAGATTCAGTGAAGATGAGGTAACATAAAAATATTAGATTTTTGTTCAAGTTTTAATAGTTGTAATTACGGGTGTACATGGACCAGGTTAGTTCGATTTTTACTAAAACCAAACCAAACTATTACATCGGTTTGGATTGGTTCGATTTTGTCGGATTTTTCGGGGTTTTCAGGGTTTTTTTGTTTCTTCAATAATATGTCAATCTTACTTTGTTAAATGTTTTATAAGTAAATATATGTTTAATAAAAATTTAAAAAATTGACAAACATATGATTTATTAAAATATTCTTATGAGAGAATTTTCTTAATAACACATGATAGTTATTTTTTTTAGTTGTCTGTCAATAAATTTTCATTGATGTACACTTTCAAAGTTAACTGAATTTATTAATTAGATATAAAAATCAATATGATACCAAAATAATAATATATTCTATTTAATTTTTAATTATGAAACTTCAAATTCGAAAAGATATAAGAATATAATAAATATTGAAAAACAAAAAGATTGACGCATTTCAATAACACTTGCATTGATTAAAGTTAATAAAAATGTAATACTTCATATTCTATTAAATATTACATCACATAATAGAACCAAATATTTCTATACATTTTAAAAGAAAATTCTATATAAAGTCTTAAACGTATATATAAAAATTATATATTTATATGTCGGTTTGGTTCGGGTTATTTTACTCAATATCAAACCAAATCAAACCGATCCTCATCGGATTTTTTAATCGGTTTAGTTTGACTTTTCGGTTTGGTGCGGTTTTCCGGTTCGGTTTGTACACCGCTAATTGTAATTGTCTAAGTTGCTGGACTCTTCACTTTCGGTGTTGCATCTGTGTCGACACGATGTGAGTGTAGATGTGGGATCCCTATGGATCTTGTCAACCGATTTTGGATACTTTGACCAAAATCGACCGAGAAATTCGGGGCAGATATAATGATTCTTGAAATCAAAACAAAAGATAGGGTGACATTGAAGAAGATGGAATGCATTGTATACATAAAATTCTGTGTCAGTCCTTTTGTTTTATCTCCTTCTCGGATCTTTTCTTGATCAATATTTTCTCTTTCTAGGAATATGTTGTAAGTTTTTCACATAATGTCTCATAATTTAGATATTTTTATAAATCTATTTTTAAATATTTGAATTATTTTTAACCAAATCCCGACACCTGTATCCGCACTAGATCCATACCTCTGAATCTTAAAATTTAGATTATGAAAGATCCAACCTCTAAATCCGCACCCGTATCAGATGCCCGCACCTGTGGCCGAGCAACTTAGGTAACTGTAATGAGTAATCAAATTAGTTCCTCTTCTTATTGGACGTTTGAGTAATCTGTCCTACTTGTGGTTATTTTTTCAGGCAAGGTTTTTCTTTCAACAACTTATATCAGGAGTCAGTTACTGTCACTCAATGGTAAACTGAGACATCTGTTTAGTTTATTTGAATTGGTTTATGCAAATTTACTCCTGGATTGTGCTTGTACTATGACTTGACAAATAGTTTCTTGAAATGCAGCAAATCTGTCATAGAGATCTCAAACTTGAAAATGCGCTCTTAGATGGGAGCTCAACGCCGCGTCTTAAAATATGTGATTTTGGCTACTCCAAGGCAAAAATATGAACTCTATCCTATCTTGGAATTGGATTATTTTTCAGAACAGCTTCTGACTGTTGTATAATTCATTGTTTAGTCATTGGTCTTGCATTCTCAACCCAAATCTACAGTAGGAACTCCAGCTTATATCGCACCCGAAGTCCTATCAAGAAAAGAGTATGATGGGAAGGTACAATACTGATCTTTATGAGTTTAAGTTTCGTGCAGTGACAGTGTACAATAATTTTACAAGATCGGGCTAAACTACCTACTATAACACGTTAAATTAGATAAATAGTGTAAAAATTCTTACTGTCAACGATAGAACTTGAACCCTTTGCTTCAATTAATTGATTGATTTGTTGATCTAAACATCATGGTTTACCTATCATTTGGAAGTAAAGACAGCAGATGTTTGGTCTTGTGGGGTTACATTGTATGTGATGTTGGTTGGTGCTTATCCATTTGAAGATCCTGATGATCCAAGAAATTTCAGGAAAACCTTAACGGTAAGTTATGGTTCTCTTTTAAAAACATGTTAATTTCACGTTTAAGTCGTGGAATCAGCCACTGATGCTTGCATCAGAGTAGGTTGCCTAAACTTCTCTTCCTTGGACCCTGTGTAAATACGGGATGTTTCATGCACCAGGCTGCCCTTTTCGATCACTGATCTTTACTCACTATAACTGAATTCTTGTGCAATATTGGTTTCTAGCAGAGGATATTAAGTGTTCAATATTCAATCCCTTACTACGTTCGAGTTTCAAAGGAGTGTAAGCATCTTTTATCTCAAATATTTGTAGCTGACTCTGAGAAGGTTTGTAGTTTCATTTTCACTTCAAATATGTACATCCTCCTCCTCTTTTTTGTTGTTGAAAATCAGCTAATTGTATAATATTGTATATGTAGAGAATAACTATGGAAGAGATTAAAAAGCATCCTTGGTTTCTAAAGAACTTGCCTGTAGAATTTATAGAAGGAGAGGAAGCTAGTCTACAAATAAATGGAGAATATGAACAATCTCAAAGTATTGAAGAAGTGTTAGCTATAATTCAAGAGGCAAGAAAACCAGGAGAGGGGCACAAAGCTGGTAATTTATTTGTTAAGGGAAGTAGTAGCATTGATCTTGATGATGACTTAGATATTGATACTGATATAGATGATGAGATAGACACAAGTGGAGATTTTGTCTGTGCATTATGAATGCGGCTTTCGTACCATAGACTCAATGTGGTCTGATTCTTTCCTCAATTTTTCTTAAATAACGAGCTTAGCGTATCGAACTACTCCTTTTTATGAATGCTACATTATGTTCAAACAATGTAAGTATACTAACACTGTTATGTTAAAATAATGTAAGTATATTGTTGTAATCCCCCTAAAGTTCTTTCTCAAAACAAGAGATAGTAATGACATTTTAAAAATTCAACAAAAAGTTCTTCAGCTTTTTGTTTGACTTTTTGGTCAAAGGAGATCAAGGGGTACTGAGGGTAAGGTGAATTTTACTTTATAAATTTGATGGCACCTTAGCTTATTAGAACACTCCGAGAAAAGAGGAAGGTTTCTAGTGTATTTATTTGGGTAAATAATTTTAGAGTTAGTCAATACGTGCTGGCTCAGCCCAGCCTAGCCAAGCCCGGCCCATATGGGCTTTGATATTTGGCGGGCCAGGCTGGACCGACATACTGTTTCGATGGACCTTAAAATAATCGGTCCAACATAATCCTATGTGGGTCACGAGCTCCCATGAATTGGCCCACTATTTTTATAAATTATTTTTTATATTTTTTAAATTTTAACAAAAAATGCAAAATATGTATGGATAGAAAGCTTATGCAAAACTTAATATCTTTTGACATTGTTCCATTGGATTATTATAAAAATATACAAAAAATGAGGAGAATATTTCATTCATTAAAAGTCAATACTCAAAAATATTTTGAAGGTGCAAATGGCATATCCAATACCAATAAATCAACTTCATCAAGCACATTTGAATCCTCGTGTGAAACAAAGAACAAAGATGTTTTAACACATTCATTTTAATTAAATACGTTATTAAGCCCACGAGCCTGCCCCAGCCAACCTCGGTCAAGCCTCATGGGCCACGAGCTTACTTGAGTCGGACTTAAAAGTCTTGTTTTTAAATGAGCTTCAAAAATATTAGTACAACCCTATTAAATAATGGGTTGGGCTGGGTCGGCCTAACAGACCAATCACATATTGACGCCTCTAAATAATTTAGAAAAACACTATGTTTGTAATTTTACTTAAGATATCAAATACTTCTTTCGTTTTAATTTATGTGAACTCAATTAACTGAGCATGGAGTCTATGAAAAGAGAGAAGACTTTAAATTTGTGGTGTAAAATGAGGCAACATTTTGTGTGGTTATAAGTCATTACATAAAGGTAAATTGTTTACAAACAGGGAAAGAGGTCATTTCTTTTGGCATGGATTAAAAAGAAAATAGGTTCACATATATTGAAATGGAGGTAGTATATATATTGTACTCATATAAAATTATAAGAATCAAGTTTCCTATAAATAATACTTAATACATAATTACCCCATTGAGGTTGTACCAAAGTTCCAGTTGCACCCCTTAAAAATACGGGTGTCTTATGACCCCCTGCATTTGTTTGAAATGAGATTAATACCTCATTTTGAGCTTATGCGGCACTTTCTTTGTTTTACACCTGATTATTGCTTGTGAAAATCCTAAATTTCAATTTTCTTTTCTTTTTTTCTTTTATTCTTTTTCTTATTTACTTCTATCTTAAAGCTCCATCCACCATTTTCACACTCCCAGCTAACTTCTTCCATTTTCTTTTCTTTTTTCTACTTTTTTGTCTATCCTTTGTCTATTAATGTCTGACTTTTTTTTTTTCTTTTTTTTTTTGTTTCTTTTTTATATTTACATTTGTCTTCTTCATTGTAATATTTCGCCAGATAAGTTGATGATTCCAATGAGAACCAAATTTTGCTTACAATTATATTTCTTCTTTTTATTTTACTTTTTTTTTCTTCTGTATTTTCCTTTACTTTTTTTCGTTCTTCCCTTTCTTCTTTCTTTTTCCTGTTTTTTATTCTTTACAATGTTTCTCACCAGAAAAAATGATGATTCCGGCGACATCATCTTTCTGCCAATTTTTCTCCGCCATTTATTGTTCTGTTTTCCACAAATTTAGAAGATCAATTTTACGCTACTTAAAGGGCCTCACAAATATTATCTTGTCTATTATTTTCAATAACCTTTTGATTTAAGATATATTATGGGTGATACAGGGTGGCAGGCAACAAGGAGTAGAGAGAGGAAGGTTATGGGTACAAAGGGAAAGGGGAGAAATGGTGAAGATAAGAGAGATAGAGAAAAAAAATGCAAAAGAAAAAGAATAAAATAAATTTAAAAAGACAAATAAAAAGGTAAACTAAAAAAAATCAAAAACAAAATGAATTTGACATGTGGCAAGCAAAGATTGGCGCGTGATTTGTACTTCTTCTTTTGAAACTGGGATGGATTGAAAAGGCGATACTTATTACTCTTCTAACAAATGCAGGGGTCATAGGACACTCTTATTTTAAAGGGGTGCAACTGGTATAATTCTAATGGGGTAATTATGTATTATCCCATTATAATTCATATAAAACTATATTATGGACTACTACTAAGTTTTTGTTATGAAATAGTAAATGAAGAAGAAAAGTATTGCAGAGAAAAGTATAGAGGGAGAATTCTTATTGATTTGGGATGAATTACAATGGAGTAGGACCCCTTTATTTATAGGGAAAAAGTGATTTAGCCACAAGGAAAAAATTCCTAAGATCTATCTAAAATATAGACATTCACCATAAATATAATTCTATTTATAACACTCCCCTTGAATGTCTATTCAACAGATAATATGCCTCGTTAAAACCTTAACTAAAATAAAACCCAGTGGAAAAAAAATTCTAGTAAAGGAAAAAGAGTACACATGTTTAGAAATATGCATTTTGGTTGCCTCATTAAAAACCTTGCAAGGAAAACCCAGTGGAAAAAAATTGTAAGGAAAAAAGAGTGCGATGCGCATTAACTCCCCCTGATGAGAACATCAATTCACATCTTTGAGCCTTCGCATCCCGATTTTGTACACTAGCTTCTTGAAGATTGACATCAGTAGAGATTGGTGGATAAATCAGCCATATTAGCTCCAATGAATATGTTGCAGCTTGAAAATTCTCGTTATCACATTATCATGCTTATAGTTATAGCAAGATAGAAATGTGCACAAATTGTACTTAGGATGTAGTACTTCATGACCAAGAATTTTATATGCTTTAAGCAATTTAAATTATTCATGGACTGTCATATAAGTTAAATCATATAAGCCATATGAATGGACTTTAGATGCATATCAAGTTTTATGGCATGCTAGACATATAAAATAGATAAAAGTGATTGCACTCGTCATTGACTTTATACTTTCAAGTATTTGAACTACATATCCAAAATTACATGTCTTTCATATGAAACCAATTCTATTTGAATTGTGTCTCTTGTATTTGGCCAATACTTTTATATCTGTATTCGACAGACTTAAGATCCTCATCTATACTTAGCGCTATCATAGATGTCGACGACGAACATTATATATCAGTTCCAATATTTTTTTTTCATAAAGACATAACATAGAGATCTCTTGTCACGACCCGAAATTCCACCTTCAGGCCGTGATGGCGTCTAACGTTGAACCCGCTAGACAAGCCAACGTTTCAATTATTATATTTCTTTTTTTATTATAGACAATTGAAATAACAGTGATAATTAAAAATGCGGAAGGTAAGAAATTCAACAACTTAAATTATAAATCTTACGAAATTTCCTTAAATACACCCCCAGAACTGGTATCACAATCTCACGGACAGCGTAGATTTACTAAAAATAAAGGTCTGAAATAAATGTGTACAACTGTTTTGGAAATACATGACAGAGAGATAAGGGAGGTGACGCCAAGGCCCGCGAACATCTGTGGGACTACCTCAGTATCGCCTGTGGACTTAAGGATACTCCCTCGATCAATACCCACTGGGTCCGGCTCCGTAATCTGCACAACATAAAGAAGTGCAGGTGTAGCATCAGTACAACCAACCCCATGTACTGAGTAAGTGCCAAGCCTAACCTCGGTGAAGTAGTGACGAGGCTAGGACACGACAAATAATGAATACATGTACAGTTCAATAATGTAATAAAGAAGTAATGACAAGAAATAACAGATAAGCACAAAAATGGAGCTAACATGCTGGGGGGGAAAAGGCAATAACTCACTGAAATGACAGGACAAGATAATAACTGAAATGTATGAACGACAACAGGAATTTAACAACTCTGAACAATAAATAAACAAAACGGCACGGCATGTCCCCTCGTGCTATAACCTCACCAAAAACACTCAGCACGGAATGTCCCCTCGTGCATAAATAAATAAACACTCGGCACGGAATGTCTCCTCGTGCAATAAATAAATAAACACTCGGCACGGAATGTCCCCTTGTGCATAACCTTACAAACACTCGGCACGGAATGTCCCCTCGTGCAATAAATAAATAAACACTCGGCATAGAATGTCCCCTCGTGCAATAAATAAATAAACACTCGGCACGAAATGTCCCCTCGTGCAATAATAAATAAACACTCGGCACGGAATGTCCTCTCATGCATAACCTCACAAACACTCGGCATGGAATTCCCCCTCGTGCATAACATATATAAAAGCAACAATTTGATAGGAAAATTCAACAATAAGAATACTTAAATGCACAAAAATGTCCAACGATAATTCTACCGTTCCGGCAAGGAACACAGCTATAACCAATATTATTCAGAAGTACAACTGAACAAATAATCCTCAACCGAACGAATAATCAATAATATTCTACATCATGAATTACCCTCATGCACATAACTTCCAAAGTGACAATCATTTCATAACACGAAGAATATCAACAGAAATCACATAGATCACGAAATTCAACTCACGGGCATGCTTGACCACAACACATAGGTACTCGTCACCTCACCTATACGTTGGACATGAATCATCACATAGCAAATGAGACTCAATACCTATTCTCTCAAGCTAAGGTTAGGCCAAACACTTACCTCGACTCCAAAGAATAAAATCATGCCTCAAGCACCGCTTTTCCCTTTGAACCCGACTCCAAATCAACCGTATCTAGACATAATCGACTCAATAATATCAATAAATGCTAAACAATTCAATTCCAATGCTTAATTATAGAATTTCCAACATTCTTCCCAAAAATCGACCACGGGCCCGCTTGGTCAAAACACGAGGTTCGGACCAAAAACCGATCACCCATTCACCCACGAGCCCAAATATATAATTTGTTAAAATCTGACCCCAAAACAAGGTCAAATTCCCAAATAATCAAAAATCCCTAACTCTACCCAAATCCCTAATTTTCTACCCTTAGTCACATGTTTTTAGGCCTAGAATCTAGTGGGTGTTGATAAAAATGGAAGAAAACGAGGTTAGGATTACATACTTATGAAGCTATGGTGAAGAGGTTCTTCAAAAATCGCCTAAGAGGTGTGGAGAAGAAGAAGTTTTAAAAAAATAGTGGAAGTTCCCGTATTGATTCTGTTTTTGGCTTTAAAAATCACTGGGCCAATATTCCTCTATGCGTTCGCGACCCCTTGGCCGCGTTCGCGAAGGCTTAACTGATTTTGCCTATGCATTCGCGTGCTAAGGGCCGCGTTTGCACAGGGTTAAACACACCCAGCCCCCAGGTCTCCTCTTACGTTGTGCGTTCGCGACCATCGTGGTGCGTTCGCATAGCAGCCTCAGACCCTCACTCCGCGATCGCGACCTATATGGTGCGATCGTACTAGCTTAATCCTGCCCGGCCCAACCTTGTGCTATGCATTTGTAGCCTTACCTGTGCGTTCGCATAGCCTAATTATTAGACACCAGATAACAACACTAACACCAGAAATTTCCTAAGTTTTTCACCCCGACACCTACCCGAAACTCACCCGAGCTCTCGGGGCTCAAAAACAAATATGCACACAACCTCAAAAACATCCTAGAGACTTATTCGTGTAATCAAATCACCGAAACAACATCAGAAACATCGAATTAAACCTCAAAATCATTGAAATACTTCCAACTTCTTAAACTTTCAAATTTTCCATTTAAGGTCCGAATCACGTCAAATAAATCACGTTTCTTACCAAACTTTACAACCGGGCTCCGGAACTAAGATACGGGCCCGATACCACAGGTTTCACACAACATTTCTCTTTCAAAAACCTTTATATTTTTCAGAAAACAATTTCTCTTAAAAATTCATTTCTCGAACTTGGGACCTCGGAATTCGATTTCGGGCATACGCCCAAGTCCCATATTTTCCTACGGACCCTCCGGAACCGTCAAATCATGGTTCCGGGTTTGTTTACCAAAAATGTTGACCAAAGTCAACTTTATTCAAATATTTATTATAAAATCATCATTTTATCAATTTTCCCTATAACGGCTTCCCAGCTACGTGCCCGGGCTGCGCACGCACATCGAGGTGAGATAAAAGGAGGCTTTCATGGTCTCGGAACACAGATTTAGCTAAAAGTACACGGGATGGCCTTTTGGGTCATCACAGTCTCCACCTCTAAAACAAACGTTCGCCCTCGAACGGGCATAGAAAGGTACCTGAATCGGGGAAAAGATGGGGATATAGGCTCCACATATCGGACTCGGACTCCCAGGTAGCTGCCTCAACAGGCTGACCTCTCCACTGACTACAGACCGAAGGATAACTCTTCGATCTCAACTAACGAACCTGCCGAGCTAATATGGCTACCGGCTCCTCCTCATAAGACAAATCCTTGTCCAACTGGACACTGCTAAAGTCAAGTACATGAGATGGATCAGCGATATACCTCCGAAGCATAGATACGTGAAACACAGGATGCACGGCTGATAAACTAGGTGGCAAGGAAAGTCTATAGGCCACCTCTCCTACCTTGTCCAGAATCTCAAATGGACCAATGTACCTAGGGCTCAACTTGCCCTTCTTCCCAAACCTCATCACGCCCTTCATGGGCGACACTCGAAGAAATCCCGGTCTCCAATCATAAATGCCAAATCACGAACTGTGCGATCCGCATAACTCTTCTACCTGGACTGGGATGTACGAAGTCTATCCTGAATAATCTTCACTTTATCCAAGGTATCCTGGACTAACTCTGAACCCAACAATCTAGCCTCTCCCGGCTCGAACCACCCGACTGGCGACCGACACCGCCTACCATACAACGCCTCATACGGAGCTATCTGAATGCTCGACTGATAGTTGTTGTTTTAGGCAAACCCAGCTAAAGGCAAGAGCTGGTCCCATGAACCTCCAAAATCAATGACACATGCTCGCAACATATCCTCCAAAATCTGAATAGTACGCTCGGACTGTCCGTCCGTCTGAGGATGAAATGATGTGCTCAAATCAACCTGTGTGCCCAACTCACACTGAAATACTCTCCAGAAATGGGAGGTAAACTGATTACCTCGGTCAGATATAATTGATACGGTCACACCATGCAATCGAACCATCTCTCTCATGTAGATCTTTGCCAACTTCTCCGCCGAATACGAAACTGATACAAGAATGAAGTGTGCTGACTTGGTCAGCCTATCCATAATGACCCACACCGCATCAAATATCCTCTGAGTCCGTGGGAGTCCAACTACAAAGTCCATGGTGATATGCTCCCACTTCCACTTGGGAAGCTCAATCTGCTGCATCAAACCACCGGGTCTCTGTGCTCGTACTTAACCTGCTGACAATTCAAGCACGGAGCTACATATGCTACAATATCCTTCTTCATCCTCCGCCACCAATAAAGCTGCCGCAAGTCCTGGTACATCTTTGCGGCACCCGGATGAATGGAATACCGGGAACTATTGGCCTCCTGCAATATCAACTCCCGAATGCCATCAACATTAGGTACACAAATACGACTCTGCATCCTCAAAACTCCCTCATCATCAACTGTGACCTGCTTGGCACCTCAGTGCCGGAACGTATCTCTAAGAACACATAAATGACGATCATCATACTGTCTGGCCCGAATACGATCATACAATGAAGAACGGGCCACAGTATGGGCCAAAACACTGCCAGTCTCAGAAACCTCCAATCTCATGAACCGGTTGGCCAAAGCCTGAACATCCAAAGCAATTGGTCGCTCTGCGACTGGTGTATAAGCAAGACTACCCATGCTGGCTGACTTCCGACTCAAAGCATCGGCCACCACATTGGCCTTCCCCGGATGGTATAATATGGTAATGTCATAATCCTTCAACAGCTCTAAGGTCATCCAAAGCAATGGTTGTTGAATGAGCTCTTATAGCAGTTTGGGAATCTGAAGATGAACCTGATGAAGAATCCGAGATAAGTTTTCTGGACCTTAAGGATAAAATTAAACTCCTTTATAAAGATAGACTATTTGAATTGTTGCTAATTTTAATTGATGAATCTAAGAATATAAGTTCTGAAAAAGAACAGTTGTCAAAAGAGTGTAACATTTTAATAGCAGAATGCAAAAACCTGGAAATAAATATTTGTAAAACTGAAAAGGAAATACTACATTGAAGAACCAGGTTCATGCACTTGATACAACTGTCTTAGAACTTAGATCTGAAAATCTAAAATTGAAGTTAGGAACATGTAAAGAAATAGCTAGTGACACACAACTCTCACTAGAAAAGGATCTAGGAAAGGTAAAAGATGAGCTTTATAAAAAGGATGAACTGGTAAGAACCCTGAAGGAGGACTTGACTAAGGTTAAGCATGAGCTAGACATAACTTGTAAATGGAACAGGTCCTCTGATGCACTTTCATGGCTACAAAAATATCATAGTAGCAACAGAAGAGGACTGGGCTTTAGGAAATCTACACCTAAGTGGGATCCCAAAGGCAAGTAGCTCACACTCCCTGAGAACAAGATTTGCACACACTGTGGTAATACTGGTCACTATAAAAGTGAATGCACTGCAAAAGAGAAGGAAAGTCAGAAGAACAAAAATTTTGTTCTAGGGAAAAAAAGGCTTCCATGTTGGGCTAAAAAGAATGTGATTTATCCTTTTTCCTATAGAAAGGGACCCAAACTAGTTTGGGTTCCTAAGACTAACCCCTGAGTTCCTTTTGCAGGTTCAAGTGAAGGGGAGCAACCAAATATGGTACATGGATAGTGGCTGCTCAAAGCACATGACAAGAAGCAGGGACCAATTCCTTTCACTTGAGAACCTCAAAGGAGGTAATGTCTCCTTTGGAAATGGGAAAAAAGGTGATATCATTGGGGTTGATAAGGAGCAAGATAATGAAGAGATTGGACTAACAAGAAACTCAAATGATGAAGTCACAGTCCAGACTGAAGCAGCATCACAGGATGGAACAGGTCCTTCCACCCAGGGCAACGTGACAGGGGGAACTGACTAGAGAGGAACCGATCCTCAAACCTCGAGAGAACCTGTCCATGAATCTATTCCTCAGTAACAAAACCAGGAAGGAACATCCAAAGAAATTGACACTCTTATTGCAACATCCACGAAATTGGATATGGATGAACCCGGTTCATCTATTGATCAAAAGATGTATAGGGGAATGATTAGCTCTTTGTTATATCTCACTGCTAGCAGACCTGACATTGTTTTTAGCGTAGGCCTTGTGTTGGATTCCAGGAAAATCCAAAAGAGTCTCACTTGACTGCTGTCAAGAGGATCTTGAGGTACCTAAAAGGCACCACTGAACTTTGTCTATGGTATCCATAAGGTAGTAATTTCAACTTAGTGGAATATGATGATGCTGATTATGCAGCTTTTCTTGTAGATAGAAAGAGCACCTCAGGTATGACACAATTTCTTGGCTCATGTCTTGTGTCTTGGGCCACCAAAAAGGTAAAATTCTGAGGGCTTATCTACTGTTGAAACTGAGTGTATTTTTGCTGCCTCATGTTGTGCTAAATGTTGTGGATCAAACAACAATTAATTGATTGTGGGGTTGATGTAGGTTGTATCCCTATCTTTTGTGAAAACACTAATGCAATTAGTATGACCAAAAACTCAGCACGGAATGTCCCCTCGTGCATAACCTCAGTAGCACTCGGCACGGAATTTCCCCTCGTGCATAACATATATAAAAGCAACAATTTGATAGGAAAATTCAACAATAAGAATACTTAAATGCACAGAAATGTCCAACAATAATTCTACCGTTCCAGCAAGGAACACAACTATAATCAATATCACTCAGAAGTACAACTGAACAAATAATCCTCAACCGAACGAATAATCAATAATATTCTACATCATGAATTACCCTCAAGCGCATAACTTCCAAAGTGACAATCATTTCATAACACGGAGAATATCAACAGAAATCACATAGATCACGAAATTCGACTAACGGGCATGCTTGACCACAACAAATAGGTACTCGTCAGTTCACCGATACGTTGGACATGAATCATCACATAGAAAATAGGACTCAATACCTATTCCCTCAAGCTAAGGTTAGGCCAAACACTTACCTCGACTCCAATGATCAAAAATCACGCCTCAAGCACCGCTTTTCCCTTTAAACCCGACTCCAAATCAACTGTATCTAGACATAATCGACTCAATAATATCAATAAATCCTAAACAATTCAATTCCAATGCTTAATTATAGAATTCCCAACATTCTTCCCAAAAATCCAAAAATCGACCCCGGGCCCGCTTGGTCAAAACACGAGGTTCGGACCAAAACTCCATTCACCCACGAGCCCGAATATATAATTTATTTTGAAATTCGACCCCAAAACGAGGTGAAATTCTCAAATAATCAAAAAGCCCTAACTCTACCAAAATCCCTAATTTTCTACCCTTAATCACATGTTTTTAGGCCTAGAATCTAGTGGGTGTTGATAAAAATGGAAGAAAACGAGGTTAGGATTACATACCTATGAAGCTATGGTGAAGAGGTTCTTTAAAAATCGCCTAAGAGGTGTGGAGAAGAAGAAGCTTATGAAAAATGGTGGAAGTTCCCGTATTGATTCTGTTTTTGGCTTTAAAAATCACTGGGCCAATATTCCTCTATGCGTTTGCGACCCCTTGGCCGCGTTCGTGAAGGCTTAACTGATTTGGCCTATGCGTTCGCGTGCTAAGGGCCGCGTTCGCACATGGTTAAACACACCCAGACCCCAGGTCCCCTCTTACGTTGTGCGTTCGCGACCACCCTGGTGTGTTCGCATAGCAGCCTCAGATCGTCACTCCGCAATCACGACTTATATGGTGCGATCGCACTAGCTTAATCCTGCCCAGCCCAACCTTGTGCTATGTGTTCGCAGCCTTACCTGTGCGTTTGATGAGTGGCTAGAATTCATGATTTTAAGCATTATATACCTTGCATTTTATGAGCTTTAATGATAAAATACACGTCGTATGTGCCTAATAGGGTTTATTTTATGTGTAGGTGAATTGGAAATGGAAACGGGGCTAAACGGATGCAAATACGTCGAAGAATACGCGAAAGGGGACGCCCGGACGATAGCCGGGCGACAGAGCCAAACAGCCTGACCCAGCCTGGCCTTAGCCAGGCGTTAGAGCCCTAACGCCAGGGGGGGCCTGGCGTTAGCCAGGCGTTAGAGCCCTAACGCCAGGGGCTGCCTGGCCTTACCCAGGCGTTTGGGCTGAAACGCCAGGGTCCCGGGACGGCCAGAAATCGAGTTTTGACGGGTTTTAAGTGTTTCCAAGTTAGAATAGAAGTCTTTGAGACGTTTAGGGTTCATTCTAAACATATAAATAGACCCAAAAACATCACATTAAGGGGGGGGAGGCAGAATTTTGACAGGGGGATTCGACAAAGGACTCTTGACGGAGGATTCTACTTAGTTTTTCTTCTCTTCTCT